>JASDQU010100036.1:327531-362482 GCA_032191745.1 Picea mariana | reverse complement strand
GGCATATGTGCTAGATCCATTCAATGAACCGGGTGGCTTTGTCATCTTCAGTTGGAGCAGGAGATGAGTCAGCTGAGGTGACCACAAGGAGAAGTGAAACATCTATGGGACCCAATGGTTGGAATCCCAACCCCACTTGAAAGGAGCCGTGGTCAGTTGAGCTATGAAGGGCTCGATTTTAGCTATGCTGGAAATAGGAAAGACTCTCATCCCATGTGTGAGGGTGCTTGGAATTATACATGCGCAGGATATGCCCGATCATTCGATTTACGACCTCTATTTGGCCATATGTCTGGGGGTGGAAGGGCATGGATTAGGTGAGCTTGGTGTCCAGCAGTGACCAGAGGCTCGACTAGAATGTGCTGAGGAATCGACTATCCTGATATGAGATAATGGTTTGTGCGATCCCAAAATGTACCCAGACTCATTCAAAGAAGAGATTGGTAGTGGCTTCTGCTGTGATGTTCTTGTTGCAAGCAACTAGAATCACCATCTTAGAAAAGCGATCAACAACCACAAAACCAAAGTCATTTCCCTGCTTGGTGGATGGGAGGCCCGAAATGTAGTCCATTGAGATGGATTCCCATGGCCTGTTAGGAGTAGGAAGAGGGGTGTAGAATTTGTTTTTTAGTGGTCGGTTTGGAAATAGTGCAGGTAGTGTAGGACCTGATATAATTGCTGACCTCCTATCGAAGTTTCGACCAGTAGAAATGTTTTTTTAGCATCGCCACTGCCTTTTCGATGCAAAAGTGTCCTACCACTTGACTGTAGTGGGCTTCCTAGATCAGCTTCTCTCGCTTGCTTGATGGAACACAGATATGGCCCAAACGACACAACAACCCATCCTTAAGATGGAAATTATCGACAACTGCGTTTGCACCCAACATTTTGTAGGTGGTGGAGAAATCTGGGTCTGTCTCATAGAGTTGGGGCCATCCAGAGGTCTCATGGCCGCAAGAGTCTAGCACCGTGGTGAGTGCCGCGACTGGAGGTCTACTGAGGAAATCAACGACGTGGTTGGTGCTTCCTGTTTTATACTTGATGTTGAGGTGGAATTTTTGTAAGTATGTGGACCACTTTTGATGGCAGTCATTCTATAATTTTCCTTGTGTCTACATGAACTACAATGGCTTATGATCAGTGTGGATGACTATCTCCCTCCCAATAATGTAATGTCTCCACTGGCGACAGGCTTGCACAATGGAGTACATTTCTTTGTGGTAAGTAGGGTAGTTACGAACAACATATGATAGTGTCTCACTATGATAAGCCACGGGGTGGCCGTGTTGAGTGAGAATGAAGCCCACAACATAGTCTAAAGCATCTGTATCGATCCCAAAGGGTTGCTACAGGTCTGGTAGTGAAAGTAATGGGGCTGAGCACAAACTCTACTTTAAATCATCGAACACTTGTTGTCATGACTGGCCCCATGCAAATTTTTCCTTACCACCACCTCTGGTTATTTGGCTTAGGGCCCATGAAATATGGGAGAATCCCAACACAAACCTACAATAGAAATTGGCAAGGCCCAAGAAGCTCTAAAGCTCAGTGAGTGTGGTTAGGTTTGGCCAGTCACAGATGACTTGGATCTTGGCTGGATCCACATGTACACCATGCTGATCAACAATGTAGCCCAGGTAATGGACCCTGTCCATGCCGAAGGAGAATTTTTCCAAGTTGGCATATAGCTTGTGCTGCCGCAGGGTGTGCAGAACCTGCTGAATATGCTGCAAGTGTTCTACCCAAGACTTGCTGTAAATGAGAATGTCATCTAGATACACCACTACAAAATTATTAGTGAATGGTCGCAAGATGTCATCCATCATCCTCATGAAAGTGGTTGGAACATTTTTCAAACCAAATGGCATGACCAACAATTCAAAAGGCCTTCCTTTGACTTGAAGGTGATCTTCCATACATCTATTTGTTCTATTGGAACCTGGTGGTAGCCAGACTTCATATCAATATTACTGAATTATTCCCCCCCCCTGAGTTGATCAAGGAGGTCATCGATTCAGGGAATTGGGTACTAGCTTCTAACTGTGATTTTATTCAGGGCCCAGTAATCAATGCAGAGTCACCAGGTTCCATGTTTCTTCTATACCGACATGATTGGGCTCCCACAAGGTGATGAGATGGGACAGATGTGCACCTTGTGAAGCAATTCTTGGATATGTCTCTTGATCTCCTCATTCTCTAACATAGAGTGGCGATAGACTGGCCCATTGGAAAGCAATGCGCCTGGGGTCAGATCGATGGGTGCTTGACTTGATAGTGCAAAGGTACCCGAGTAGGTGAGGAAGAGATATCTGAGTATTCTTCGATGACCTTATCTACTTTCTTTTGCTGTGTGGAGAGGTCAACCGTAGAGACCCTAGATGTGGCTCTGATATTTCTCCCATTCTGAGAGCGAATCATGAAGAAGCCAAAATTCCCTGTCTGAGAGATGACCTTCCTGCATTGCTTGGCAGAGATCAAGGAAATAGCACTAGGTGGGACTGCCTCAGGTATCCTATATAATTTTCTATTAAAATTAATAATAACACTACGAGGCCTAGACTCATATACAACATGAAGTTTCCATAAATAAAGTTGGCCCAAAAGAACATTACAAACTTCGAGAGGAGAAACATCACACAATACCTTGTCTTTGAAGGGCTTGATGTCGTATGACAATCGACACTGTTGGTTGACGTGGATATCACTTCCTTGGTGGAGCCATCTAATGGTGTAGGGTTGTGGGTGTGGTGTTGTCGGTAGGGCCATCCGCTTGACAACCTCTATTGAGATGAGGTTCTTCTGGCTACCTCTACCAATGATGAAGTGCAGTGGGGTGCCTTTTACCGACATCTGTGAATGGAAGAGGTGCTCTGCTTCTTCTGGCTTGTCTGGTTCATCAGGCTGGAGCTTGGTGGTAGCAACGGTGGCACTTCCACGTCAATGATTCGTCTTCCCATTTCTGGTTCCGAATCAGAGTCAAAAACCTTATCTGATTCAGAGGCTTTCACTTCAGCCACCAGTAACAACTTTGAGCGATAGTCAGTAGTGTTATGTCAAGGGCTCTTATGGAAGTCGCACCACTTCCCGATATCTTTCTTTGTCTTTTCGGTGTCCCTCTTTTCTTGTGGATTGGACTGGTTGTCCTGATACTGTCCATCTTTTCTCTGTCCTTTATTTTGTGTGTTGGGGCCTGCTTTTCCTGTCTTTTGTTGTGAGGGGTTCCAAGGCTCAAATTGCCGCATCTTTTGTTTGAGCTTCTGATTGATTTTGATAGCATATCGGTAGGTCGTGCCCAAGGACGAGATGTAAAGAAATTCCATTTCGGTATGGATGTATCTATGCAGAGCCCCAATATATTTGAGCACAAGATGTCACTCTGAATCTTTGATACGCAGCTTGGTGCACAAGTTATGGAAGATATTTGTGAACTTTGGCACTGCTTGGTCTCTTTCTTGCCACAGTGTGGTCTATTTGGTATACAAGTTGTCATAAATTCCAACAGGGTAGTATTGTTCCTTAATAACATCCCTGAAGGATTCCCAGGTGGTCATGACTATAAATAATGAGGGTTCCTCTATTTCATTTTGCTCACCAAAAGTTTCCCACCAATCGTTGACATGGGGAACGACTTTGAGGAGCGCAAAAGTAATATTTTCTCTATTCGAAAAATTATGGACAGAAAAATACCCTTCTAGTAGATTCAACCACTTGTCTACACCATCTGCATCTATCTAACCTTCAAATATAGGAATATCGAATTTTATTTGTATCTTGAAGGGGGCGACCCCTCTGCTCGAAGAAGATACATCGCCTGTTGGTATCCACCGAAGGATTTGCACGAAACTATCCATCATCTTGTTCCTCTGTTGCATGAGGGATTCCTCAAGAAAAATTTTGAAAAGATATCTTGTCCCGTCATATTTATTTTCTCCTACCATGAGAGGTCGCTTGGGCATGCGAGAGCTTTGGTCCTCAAGTGAAACAAGCTCGAGACCCAATTCTTTGTACTCTGACCTCATTGGGGACATGCATTAAGACGACAAGGAGAAGACCGCTCTGATACCACTGATCCATATTTTATGAGAAGAATGAAATGACTACAGATTATTAACATATGCTTAACACGGAATAATAGAGATACAATAAAATTGGTTTTCTATTCAATAAGGAAATAAGCTGAAACTGTAAAATGCAGTGGAAAACAAGCTTGCTGGAATCGTGGCATCTTATCTATGAGGAGAGATGTGACGACTGTGCTCATTCACAAGAATATAATTACAATGAGGCTCTGAAGGCCTTTTTACAATAAATAGGAGTTTCAAAAACCCTAGACATCCAAAAACCTAACCCTAGGAGATGAAGCGCCAAAAATCATGTGGGCCCTGTTTGGGTAAGTCAGTACATCAACTTCCTGAGGTTGTAACTTTTTCATACGATCTCCATTTCAGGTGTACAATAGCCTGTTGGAAAGATCTATCCATGGAATACAACAGTTTCTGAAAATTTGATAAAGATATTTTTCGACTGCAACATACCCAAAAAAACGTCGTTTAGGGCCTCAAAACGACTCCGGAAGTTTAGGACCAGAAAAACTGTTAAAAATAGTAAATTATGAAAATTGCTAGAAAGATGTATTGAGCCAGCTGGGAAAGGTGGGTGGACACCGATATCCCTGGATCAATTCCCCCTCCTTAGGAAGAAATGGTCTCCATTGCGTTGTGTTCCTCCATCAGATGAGGAAATTTCTACTGAATTTGGCCCTGGGTGAGCCACTTTCCTTGGTGTAGGAGCTACTCTGCTTTGATAACTCGATAAATTTGGATCCTTTGTTATCAACTGACCTTGATCTATGTGTCCAAAATATGATCACTGGATGTCTGTTGTATGTAGTCGGGGTTGAGCTCAGTTGGTGTCAGTTGTTCTGTTATGTCTGAGGTGTCCAATAATGGTGGGAAATAAGGCTGAAGGAGGTCCACGTTGAACATTGGGTGCAGGCCAAGGAAAGGAGGAATGTTGAGCTCAAAATAATTATCCCCCATGGCCTTGGTGATGGTGTACGACCCATAACGAAGTGGGCGAAGCTTCTGATGGGGTCCTGTAAGGCATTCTTTCTGCAAGTGCAACCAAACTTTGTCGCCCACTTGAAACTTATGTGGCACCCGATGCTTATCATGGTGCTACTTGTACTTGTCATTGGAATTCTATAGAATATCATGAACTTGTTGGAGGATGTGCTGGATCCTCTCAATGAACCAGGTGGATTTGTCAACTTCAGTTGGAGCAGAAGATGATTTGGCTGAGGTGACCGCAAGGGGAAGTGAAACATCTATGGGACCCAATGGTTGGAATCCTAACCCCACCTGAAAGGGGCTGTGGCCGGTTGAGATATGCAGGGCTCAGTTGTAGCTATCCTGGACATAGGGAAGACTCTTATCCTATGTGCGAGGGTTCTTGGAATTATACATGCACAGGATATGCATGATCATTCGATTTACGACCTCGGTTTGGCCATCTGTCTGGGGGTGGAAGGCCATGGATTTAGTGATCTTGGTGTCCAACAGTCACCAGAGGCTCGACCAGAATGTGCCGAGGAATAAACTACCCTGATCTGAGATAATGGTTTGTGGGATCCCAAAATGCACACAAATTCGTTCAAAGAAGAGATTGGCAGTGACATCTATTGTGATGTTCTTCTTGCAGGCAACCATAATCACCATCTTAGAAAAGCTATCAACAACCACAAAAACACATTCATTTCCCCGCTTGGTGGACTGGAGGCCCGACATGTAGTCCATTGATATGGATTCCCATGGCCTGCCAGGAGTAGGAAGAGGGGTGTAGAGTCCATGTTTCTTAGTGGTCAGTTTGACAATAGCGCAGGCAGTGCAGGACGTAATATACTCGCTGACCTCCTGTTGAAGTTTCGGCCAATATAAATGTTTCTGTAGCATTGCCACTATATTTTCGATGCCGAAGTGTCTTTCCACTTGACTTTAGTGGGCTTCCCATATCATCTTCGCTCAGTCGCTTGATGGAATGCAAATATGGCCCAAACGACATAACAACCCATCTTGAAGATGCAAATTATCGACAATTGCATTTGCACCCAACATTTGGTAGGTGGTGGTGAAGTCTGGGTACTTCTCATAGAGTTGGGGCCATACAGAGGTCTCATGTCCATAAGAGTCTAGCACTATGGTGACTGCCGCGACTGGTGGTCTACAGAGGCAATTAGAAACGCGGTTGGTGCTTCCTATTTTATACTTGATGTTGAGGTAGAATTGTTGTGTATGTGGACCACTTTTGATGGCAGTCATTCTATAATTTGCCTTGTTTCTTCATGAACTACAGTGGCTTATGATCAATGTGGATGATTGTCTCCCTCCCAAGAATGTAATGTCTCCATTGGTGGCAAGCTTGCACAATGGAGTACATTTATTTGTCGTAAGTAGASTACTTATGGACAACATCTGATAGTGTCTCACTATGATAGGCCATGGGGAGGTCGTGCTGAGTGAGAATGATGTCCACAACATAGTCTGAAGCATTTGTCTCGATCTCAAAGGGCTGCTACAGGTCTGGTAGAGAAAGTATTGGGRCTGAGCACAAATACTGCTTCAAATCATCGAAACGCTTTTTGTTGGGACTSGCTCCACACAAATTTTTCCTTACCACCAACCCTAGTTATTTGGCTGAGGGCCGATGCAATATGGGAGAATCCCAACATGAACCTGCGGTAGAAACTGGTAGGGTCCAAGAAGCTCCGAAGCTCAGTGAGTGTGGTTGGGGCTGGCTAGTAATGGATGACTTGGATCTTGGCTAGAACCACATGTATGCCATGTTGATCAACAATGTAGACCAGGTAATGGACCCTATCCATGGCGAAGGAGTATTTTTCCAAGTTGGTGTATATCTTGTGCTGCCGTAGGGTGTTCATAACCTACTGAATATGCTGCAAGTGTCTTACCCAAGACTTGTTGTAAATGAGAATGTCATTCAGATACACAACTACAAAAGTATTGGTGAATGGTCAAAAGATATCATCCATCATCCTCATGAAAGTGGTTGGAGCATTTGTCAAACCAAAGGGCATGATCAACCATTCAAAAAGGCCTTCCTTTGACTTGAAGGTGGTCTTCCATACATCTGTCTGTTCTATCGGGACCTGGTGGTAGATAGACTTAAGATCAATCTTACTGAAGTATTTGGCCTCTGTGAGTTGATCAAGAAGGTCATGGATTCAGGGAATTGGGTACCAGTTTCTGACTGTGATTTTATTCAGGGCCTAATAATCAATGCAGAGTCGCCAGGTTCCATCTTTCTTCTATACCAGAATGATTGGTCTCCCACAAGGTGATGATCTAGGACAAATGTGCCCCTTGTGGAGAAGTTCTTAGATCTGTCACTTGATCTCCTCATTATCTAACATAGAGCGACGATATACCGGTCCATTGGGAAGCAGTGTGCTGAGGGTCATATCGATGGGGTGCTTGACCTGACAGTGTAGAGGTACCCCAGTAGGTGAGGAGAAGATATCCGAGTATTATTCAATGACCTTATCCACTTGATTTTGATGCATGGAGAAGTCGGTCCCAGAGACCCTGGATGTGGCTGTGATCTTTCTCTCATTCCGAGAGAGAATCACGAAGAATCAAAAATTCCCCATCTGAGAGATGACCTTCCTGCATTTCTTGGCAGAGATAAAGGAAATAACACTAGGTGGGACTGCCTCGGATATTTTATACAATTTCCTGTTCAAAGTAATAATAACACTACAAGGCCTAGAATAATATACAACATGGTGTTTCCATAAATAAGGTTGGCCCAAAAGAACATTATAAACTTTGAGAGGAGAAACATCACACAATACCTCGTCTTTGAAGGGCTTGATGCCATATGATATTCAACACTGTTGGCTGACACAGAGATCACTTCCTTGGCAGAGCCATCCAATGGTGTAGGGTTGTGGGTGTGGCATTGTCAGCAGGGCCAGTCGCTTGACAACCTCTGTTGAGATGAGGTTATTCTTGCTACCACTATCAATGATGAAGTGCAACGGGGTGCCTTTTACCCACATCTGTGAATGGAAGAGGCGATCTCCTTCTTCTGGCTCATCTGGTTCATCAGGCTGGAGCTTGGTGGTAGCAACAATGGCACTGGGTTCCATGTCAATGATCCATCTTCCCCTTTCTAGTTCTGACTTAGAATTAGAACCTGGATCTGATTCAGAGGCCTTCACTTCGGCCACCAATGACTGCTTTGAGTGAAAATTAGTAGTGTTATACCAAGGGATCTTATGGAAGTCGCACCACTTCCCAATATATTTCTTTGTATTTATGGTGTCCCTCTTGCTTGCGGCTTGGACTAGTTGTCCTGATACTGTCCATATTTTCTCTGTCCTTTTTTTTTTGGGTTGGGGCTGCCCTTTCCTGTCTTTTTTTGTGAGGGGTTCCCAGGCCCAAATTGCCGCGTCTTTTGTTTGAGCTTCTACTCGATGTTGATGGCATATCGGTAGGCTGCGCCCAAGGATGAGATGCCAAGAAATTCTATTTCGGTCTAGATGTATCTATGTTGAGAAGCACGATATTTGAGCACTAGATGTCGCTCTGAATATTTGATACCCATCTTGGTGCACAAGGTATGGAAGATATTTTTGAACTCTGGCACTACTTGGTCTCTTTGTTGCCGCAATGTGGTCCATTTGGTATACAAGTCATCATAACTTCCAACAGGGAAGCATTTTTCCTTAATAGCATCCCTGAAGGATTCCCAGGTGGTTGTGACTGTAAATAACAAGGGTTCCTCTATTTCCTTTTTCTCACAGAAAGTTTCCCACCAATCTTTGACACAGAGAACGACTTTGAGGAGCGCAAAAGTAATATTTTCTTTATTCGAAAAGTTATGTATAGAAAAATACCCTTCTAGTAGATTCAACCACTTGTCTACACCGTCTACGTCTATCTGACCTTCAAATACATGAATATTGAAGTTTATTTGTACCTTGAAGGGGGCAGCACCTCCGCTCAAAGAAGATGCGTTATCTGTTGGTAACCACCGAAGTATTTGCGTGAAAATATCCATCATCTCGTTCCTATGTTGCGTGAGGGATTCCTTAAGAAACATTTTGAAAGGATCTCCCATCTCATCATATTTCTTTTCCCCTGCCATGAAATGTCGCTTGGGCGTGCGAGAGATTTGGTCCTCAAGAGAAACAAGCTTGAGACCCAATTCTTTGTACTTTGACATCGTTGGGGACATGCATTAAGACAAGGAAAAGACCACTCTGATACCAATGATACAGATTTTATGAGAAGAATGAAATGACTACAGATTATTAGCAGATGCTTAACACAGAATAACTGAGATACAGTAAAACTGGTTTTCTATTCAATAAGGAAATAAGACGAAACTGTAAAATGCAGTGGAAAACAATCTTGCTGGAATGGTGGCGGCTTATCTCCGAGGAGAGATGTGACGGTTGCACTAATTCAAAAGAAGATAATTACAATGAGGCTCTGAAGGAAATTTTACAATAAACAGGAGTTTCCAAAACCCTAGACATCCAAAAACCTAACCCTAGGATATGAAGCGCCAAAAGTCATGCGGGCCTCGTTTGGGTAAGTTAGTACATCAACTTCCCAGGGTTGTAACTTTTGCACACAATCTTCATTTTAGGCATAAGACAGCCCATTGGAAATATCTATCTGAGGAATACAACAGTTGCTGAAAATTTGATGATGATATTTTTCGATTGCAACATACACAAAAAAACGTCGTTTAGGGCCTGAAAACAACTCCAGAAGTTCAGGACCAAAAAAACTGCTAAAAATAGTAAATTACGAAAAATTTCCACAAAGTTGTATTGAGCTAGCTGGGAAAGGTGGGTGGCCACCGAAATCCACCTGGATCAATCCTCCCTCCTTAGGAAGAAATGGTCTCCATTGTGTTGAGTTCCCCCATTAGATGAGGAAATTTCTACTGAATTTGGCCCCAGGTGAGCCACTTGCCTTGGTGCAGGAGCTGCCCTGCTTTGACGACTCAATAAAGTTGGATCCTTTATTGTCGAGTGCCCTTGATCTGTGTGTCCATAATATGATCACTGGATGCCTGTTGTATGCAGTCGAGGTTGAGCTCTGTTGGTGTCAGTTGTTCTGCTACATCTGAGGTGTCCAATAATGGTGGGAAATAAGGTTGAAGGAGGTCCACGTTGAACATTGGGTGCAGGCCAAGGAAAGGAGGAATGTTGAGCTCAAAATAATTATCCCCCACAACCTTGGTGATGGTGTACGACCCATAATAGAGTGGGCGAAGCTTCCGATGGGGTCCTGTAAGGCATTTTTTCTGCAAGTGCAACCAAACTATGTCGCCCACCTGAAACTTATGTGGCACCCGATGTTTATCATGGAGCTACTTGTACTTTTCATTGGACTTTTGTAGGATATCATGAACCTGTTGGTAGATGTGCTGGATCCTCTCAATGAACCGGGTGGCTTTGTCAGCTTCATTTGGAGTAGGAGATGATTCAGTCAAGGTGACCGCAAGGGGAAGTGAAACATCTATGGGACCCAATGGTTGGAATCCCAGCCCCACATGAAAGGGGATGTGGTTGGTTGAGATATGCAGGGATCAGTGGTAGCTATGATAGACATAGGGACTACTCTCATCCCATGTGCGAGGGTGCTTGGAATTCTACATGCACAGGATATGCACGATCATTCGATTTACAACCTCGGTTTGGCCATCTGTCTGGGGGTGGAAGGCCATGGATTTGGTGAGATTGGTGTCCAACGGTGACTAGAGGCTCGACCAAAATGTGCTGAGGAATCAATTGTCCCAATATGAGATAATGGTTTGTGGGATCCCAAAATGTACCCAAACTCGTTCAAAGAAGAGCTTGGTAGTGGATTTTGCTGTGATGTTCTTCTTGTAGGCAACCAGAATCACCATCTTAGAAAAGTGAACAACAACCACAAAAATACAGTGATTTACCTGCTTGGTGGACGAGAGGCCCGACATGTAGTCCATTGAGATGGATTCCCATGGCTTGTCAGGAGTAGGAAGAGGGGTGTAGAGTCCCTGTTTCTTAGTGGTTGGTTTGGCAATAGTGCAGGCAGTGCAAGACCTGATATACTTGCCGACCTCCTGTTGAAGTTTTGGTTAGTAGAAATGTTTCTGTAGAATTACCACTATCATTTCAACATCGAAGTGTCCTACCACTCGAGTGTAGTGGGCTTCCCAGATCATCTTCGCTCGCTCACTTGATGGAACACATATATGGTCCAAATGACACAACAACCCATCCTAAAGATGGAAATTATCGACAACTGCGTTTGGACCCAACATTTGGTAGGTGGTGGTGAAGTCCGGGTCTGTCTCATAGAGTTGGGGCCATCCAGAGGTCTCATGGATGCAAGATTCTAGCACTGTGGCAAGTGTCGCAATTGGCGGTCTACTAAGGCAATCAATGACGCGGTTGGTGCTTCCTATTTTATACTTGATGTTGAGGTGGAATTGTTGTAAGTATGTGGACCACTTTTGATGGCGGTCATTTTGTAATTTTCCTTGTGTTTGCATGAACTGCAGTGGCTTATGATCAGTGTGGATGACTGTTTCCCTGCCAAGAATGTAATGTCTCCACTGGCGGCAAGCTTGCACAATGGAGTACATTTATTTTTCATAAGTAGGGTACTTACGGACAAAATATGATAGTGTCTCACTATGATAGGCCACATGGTGGCCATGCTGAGTGAGAATTGCACCCACAACATAGTATGAAGCATTTGTCTCAATCTCAAAGGGTTGTTGCAGGTATGGTAGTGAAAGTACTGGGGCTGAGCACAAACATTGCTTCAAATCATCAAACTCTTGTTGTTGGGACCGACCCCACGCAAATTTTTCCTTACCACCACCCTTGGTTATTTGGCTGAGGGCCCATGCAACATGGGAGAATCCCAACACAATCTGCAGTAGAAATTGGTAAGGCCCAAGAAGCTCTGAAGTTCAGTGAGTGTGGTTGGGGCTATCCAATCACGGATGACTTGCATATTGGCTGGATCCACATGTACGCCATGCTGATCAACAATGTATCCTAGGTAATGGACCCTTTCCATGCCGAAGGAGCATTTTTTCCAAGTTGGCGTATAGCTTGTGCTGCCGTAGGGTGTGCAGAACCTGCTGAATATGCTACAAGTGTTCTGCCCAAGACTTGTTGTAAATGAGAATGTCATCCAGATACACCACTACAAAAGTATTGGTGAATGGTTGCAATATATCATCGATCATCCTCATGAAAGTGGTTGGACCATTTGTCAAACCAAAGGTCATGACCAACCATTCAAAAAGGCCTTCCTTTGACTTGAAGGTGGTCTTTCATTCATCTGTCTGTTCTATCGGGACCTGGTGGTAGCTAGAATTCATATCAATCTTACTGAAGTATTTGGCCCCCATGAGTTGATCAAGGAGGTCGTCAATTTGGGGAATTGGGTATTGGTTTCTGACTGTGATTTTTCAGGTCCCGGTAATCAATGTAGACTCACTAGGTTCCATCTTTCTTCTGTACCAGCATGATTGGGCTCTCGCAAGGTGATGAACTAGGATAGATGTTCCCCTTGTGGAGAAGTTCTTGGATCTGTCACTTGATATCCTCATTCTCTAACATAGAGTGGTGATAGACTGGCCCATTGGGAAGTAGTGCACTGGGGATCAGATCGATGGGGTGATTCACCTGACATTGCAGAGGTACCCTGGTAGGTGAGGAGAAAATATCCGAGTATTCTTCGATGACCTTATCTACTTGATTTTTATGTGTGGAGAGGTCAGTCATAGAGATGCTAGATGTGGCTGTGATCTTTCTCTCATTCCGAGAGTGAATCATGAAGAAGCCAAAATTCCCCGTCTAAGAGATGACCTTCCTACATTGCTTGGTAGAGATCAAGGAAATAACACTAGGTAGGATTGCCTCAAGTATCCTTTACAATTTCCTATTCAAAGTAATAATAACACTACGAGGCCTAGACTCATATACAACATGAAGTTTCCATAAATAAGGTTGGCCCAAAATAACATTACAAACTTTGAGAGGAGCAACATCACACAATACCTTGTCTTTGAAGGGCTTGATGCCGTATGAGAGTCAGCACTGTTGGCTGACGCAGAGATCACTTCCTTGGCAGAGCCATCCAATGGTGTAGTGTTGTGGGTGTGGTGTTTTTGGCAGGACCAGCCGCTTGAAAACCTCTGCTGAGATGAGGTTCTTCTGGATACCGTTATCAATGATTAAGTGCAACGGGGTGCCTTTTACCCACATCTATGAATGAAAGAGGCACTCTCCTTCTTCTAGCTCATCTGGTTCATCAGGCTGGAGCTTGGTTTCGTGTCAATGATCTATCTTCCCCTTTCTGGTTCTGACTCAGAGTCAGAACCCACATCTGATTCAAAGGCTTTCACTTTGGCCACCAACGACTTCTTTGAGTGACAGTCAGTAGTGTTATGCTAAGGGATCTTATGGAAGTTTCACCACTTCCCGGTATCTTTCTTTGTCTTTCCGGTGTCCCTCTTTGCTTGCGGCTTGGACTGGTTGTCCTCATACTGTCCATATTTGCTCTGTCCTTTGTTTTGTGGGTTAGGGCCGCCCTTTTCTATCTTTCTCTGTGAGGGGTTCCTGGGACCAAATTTCCGTGTCTTTTGTTTAAGCTTCTGCTCTATTTTGACGGCTTATCGGTAGGTTGTGCCCAAGGACGAGATGTCCATAAATTCCATTTTAGTATAGATGTATCTATGTAGAGCACCATGATATTTAAGCACCAGATGTCACTCTGAATCTTTGATACCCAACTTGGTGCGCAAGGTATGGAAGATATTTGTGAAGTTTGGCCCTTCTTGGTCTCTTTGTTGCCACAGTGTGGTCCATTTGGTATACAAGTCATCATAACTTCCAACATGGTAGTATTGTTCCTTAATAACATCCCAGGCTGATTCCCAAGTGGTCGTGACTGTAAATAACGAGGGTTCCTTTGTTTCCTTTTGCTCACAAAAAGTTTCCCACCAATCTTTGACATGGGGAACAACTTTGAGGAGCGCAAAAGTAATCATTTCTCTATTCAAAAAGTTATGGACAAAAAAATACCCTTCTAGTAGATTCAACCACTTGTCTACACCATCTTCCTTTATCTGACCTTCAAATATAGGAATATCAAAGTTTATTTGTACCTTGAAGGGGGTGGTGCCTCCACTCGAAGAATATGCGTCGCATGTTGGTAGCCGCCGAAGGATTTGCGCGAAACTATCCATCATCTCATTCCTCTGTTGCATGAGGGATTCCTCAAGAAACATTTTGAAAGGATCTCCTGTCTCATCATCTTTCTTTTCTCCTTCCATGAGAGGTCGCTTGAGCATGTGAGAGATTTGGTCCTCAAGAGAAACAAGTTCGAGACCCAATTCGTTGTACTCTGACCTCATTGGGGGCATGCAATAAGACGACAAGGTGCAAACCGCTCTGATACCACTGACCCATATTTTATGAGCATAACAAAATGACTACAGATTATTAACAGATGCTTCACACAGAATAACAAAGATACAATAAAACTGGTTTTCTATTCAATAAGGAAACAAACTGAAACCGTAAAATGCAGTGGAAAACTAGCTTGCTGGAATGGTGGCAACTTATCTCTGAGAAGAGATGTGACGGCTATGCTCATTCACAAGAATATAATTACAATGAGGCTCTGAAGGAATTTTTACAATAAACAAGAGTTTCAAAAACCCTAGACATCAAAAAACCTAACCCTAGGAGATGAAGCACCAAAAGTCATGTGGGCCCGGTTTGGGTAAGTCAGTACATCAACTTCCCGGGGTTGTAACTTTTGCATACGATCTCTGTTTTAGGCGTACGATAGCCCATTGGAAAGATATATCCGAGGAATACAACAATTGCTGAAAATTTTCATGATGATATATTTCGACTGCAACATACCCAAAAAGACGTTGTTTAGGTCCTCAAAACAACTTTGGAAGTTCAAGACCCGAAAAACGGCTAAAAACAGTAAATTACGAAAAATTGCCAGAAAGTTGTTTTGAGCCAGCTGGAAAAGGTGGGTGGCCACCAATATCCACCTAGATCACTGCAGGAAACAAGAGAAAAGTCACTAATTTATTTAAGTCATGTCCAGTGGACATGAATGGACTGAGCACAAAGGATGAATTGAATGTTCTACCTTTAGGTTCTTATGACTATCTAATTGGGATGGACTGGTTGGACCAACATCATGCCATATTGGACTGTCGTAATAAGGCATTCACTTTCCTGGATGAGTAAGGAAATCGGAAAACATTCCAAGGAATTCCTAGAGCTGTTGATATCAGAGAAATCTCAGCAATGCAGTTGAAGAAGTGCTACAAAAAAGGCTGTCAATTATTTGCAGCCCATGTGGAGGAAGCATCTAAGGATGAGGTTTCAAAGATTGAAGATCATGTGGTACTAAAAGAGTTTGAGGATGTATTTCAGGAGGTACCTGGACTACCCCCAAAGAGAGATATTGACTTCTCTGTAAACTTGATGCTTGGAGCAGCTCCAGTGTCGAAAGTTCCTTACAAAATGAGTACACTAGAGCTGAAAGAATTGCAATTGCAGCTTGAGGATATCCTGAGGAAGGGGTATATACACCCAAGTGTGTCACCTTGGGGTGCCCCGGTCCTGTTTGTGAAGAAGAAAGATGGGACGCTGAGATTGTGTATTGATTTTAGATAGTTGAACAAAGTAATTGTAAATAACAAATATCCTTTGCCGAGTATTGATGACCTCTTCGATCAGTTGAAGGATGCGAAGATATTTTCTAAGATAGACCCTAGGTTGAGATATCACCAGGTAAGGATAAAGGATGAAGACATCAACAAGACCGCCTTTAGAACAAGGTATGCTCATTACAAGTTCACAATGGTGCCGTTTGGGCTATCGAATACACCCATTGTTTTTATGTGCCTGATGAATGGTGTATTCAGGGACTATCTAGACAAGTTTGTCATAGTCTTCCTGGATGAAATTATGGTGTATTCCAATTCAGAGGAAGAGCATCAACAACATCTGAGGATGGTGTTGTAGGTGCTAAGAGAGAACCAATTGTATGCCAAGTTGAGAAAGTGCTCATTTTATCAGGAACATATCCATTACTTGGGGCATATTATTTCAAAGGATGGGATAACTGTAGATGCTAAGAAGATTGAGGCCATCAGAGAATGGTCTGCACCAAAGAACGTGATGGAAGTCAGATCCTTTATGGGTCTAGCTGGTTATTACAGAAGGTTTATCGTAGGGTTCTCAAGGATAACTCACCCTATCACTTCCTTGCAAAGGAAGGAGAAGAAATTTCAGTGGATAGAGGAATGTGAGAAAAGCTTCCAATAATTGAAGCAATTGTTAACCAGTGCTCCAATCCTGAGGATTGCAGATCCGAATGAATACTTTGTAGTGTGTACAGATGCATGCTAAGAAGGACTAGGAGGAGTCCTCAGTTAGAATGGATTCATAATTTGTTATGAATCCAAAAAGTCTAAAGAGCACGAAAATAACTATGCCACTCATGATTTGGAGTTGGCATGCATAGTACATACTCTAAATAAATGGAGGCATTACCATATGGGAAGGAGGTTCAAACTGAGGACAAACCATATCGGTCTGAAGTACTTGTTTGATCAGCCAACCTTGAATGCTAGACAGAGTAGGTGGTTGGAGTTTCTCTATGAGTATGATTTTGATATCAAGCATATAAAAGGGAAGGAGAATAAAGTGGCTGATTCACTCAACAAGAGAGTACACAAATTACATGCTACAACCATTAGCATGTATCGAACTGATATTAAAGGCAAAATTTTGGAAGCTGCAAATGCAGATTTGCAGTACAGGGATTTGGTAGCAAAGCTACAACAAGGTGAGATGCCACCAAAAGTGGAGAATTATAAATTGGAAACTGAAGGAATACTTCTGTAAAAGAACAAAATTTATGTACCCAATGTCTAGGATTTGAAATTTATGATTTTGAAAGAAATGCATAATGTGCCTTATGCAGGGCACCTTGGATATCAGAAAATAGTGGCAGCAGTCAAAGGCCATTAATTTTGGCCAGGTATGAAGAAGGAGATTGCAGAATACATCACCAGATGTATGGAGTCTTAGAAGGTTAAAGCTGAGCACATGCANGTGCCTTATGCAGGGCACCCTGGATATCAGAAAATAGTGGCAGCAGTCAAAGGCCATTAATTTTGGCCAGGTATGAAGAAGGAGATTGCAGAATACATCACCAGATGTATGGAGTCTTAGAAGGTTAAAGCTGAGCACATGCATCCAGCAGGGTTGCTGCAACCTTTACCCATTCCTGAATGGAAGTGGGAGGTAGTGACAATGGATTTCATCACAGGATTGCCCAGAACTGGTAAGCAGCATGCTGCAATCATGGTGGTGGTGGAAAATCTTACGCAAGATGCCCATTTTATTCCGTTAAAGAATACTCACAAGGCAACGGATGTTGCCGACATATTTATGAAGGAATTGGCACGATTGCACAAAATTCCCAAGACAATTGTGACCGACAGAGACCCAAAATTTACCTCAAATTTATGGAAAGGGTTATTCAAAGGATTTGGAACAAATTTGAACTTTAACACAACCTATCATCTTGAGTCTGATGGATATACAAAGTGGGTGAATTGAGTGATAGAAGACATACTAAGGATGTATTTGATGGACAAACCATCTAAATGGGAAGACTACCTACACTTGGTAGAATTCGCCTACAATAATGGGTATCAAGCATCGTTGAAGATAATCCCATTTGAATTACTTTATGGAAGAAAGTGCAATACTCCAGTAAGTTGGGATAATCCAGCTGATAGGGTAGTAGTTGGGCCAGAGTTGCTCAAGGAAATGGAAGAAAAGATGCTAAAAATTAAGAAGAATTTGAAAGCTCCCCAAGACAGGAAGAAAAGTTATGCTGATAAGAACAAAACCCACAGAGAGTTTAAAGTGGGAGAGCATGTTTTCCATAAAGTGAAAGCTAATAGAATTTCCATGAAGCTGGGAAACTGTGCCAAGTTGGCAACCCGATTTTGTGGGCCATTTGAAATCCTAGAAAGGATTGGGCCAGTTTCATATATGCTTGTATTACTTGCATCCATGACTGTACATAATGTGTTTCATGTTTCATTGCTTAAGAAATATATACCCAATGCTAATCATGTAATTGATTGGAATGTGATTTAGGTGGAGCAAGAAGGTGTCCTGCAAGTGAATCTTGTGCACATATTGGACCGGAAAAGAAAACAACTCTGGAATCGAGCCATAGGGATTATAAAGGTCCAGTGGACCTATTACGGTCATGAGGATGCAACCTGGGAACATGAATATGCTATGCGGGCAGAATACCTGCATCTTTTTGAATATTTTGAAAGTCTTGTTGATTTTGTGTAAAAGTTGCATTGAGGACAATGAAAAAATAAGGGGAGGGGATTATAATATCCCCAAGGACGAGCCCTATTGTAATCATGTTTATGAATTGTAAATAATTTTTTGTAGGCTGGTGAGCTGAGTATTGATAAGCTGGTGGGATTATGTCTTTATGAGGCTGAAGAGCCTAAGTGTTAAAGGCCAGGAGACTATTTTTGTATATGTAAGTATGCAGAATATTAATAAAGATTAAACATCACTGCATGCAGACTGACCATGAAGAAAGAGTGATGGGGGACTAAGCTTCCACAAGGTGGGTAAGGGAAAGGGGGATGAAAGGTTGGAAATAGGGGCTAAGCTTAAGGGCTTAAGTCCTTGGGAATAATAATTTATTATTATTCCAAAGCTGTGTGAAAAACATGTTTTTATCCTAAGTTTTGGGAGAGGCAACACATGCAACTCCAACATGTACAAAAAAGGGAATTCATACTTGATGGAGTGCATGCAACTTCATGGGCGACGTTTATCGGCCCAGATACATGCAAATTAACCCAAGAATTGAGCCGTGATGGGGGTTCATCCTCCATTATTCCATCTGCTTTCTGAATTGTGTTGCCGATGTGTCTGATCTCTGTATGCCTCACACAACTTTGAAACTCGAAGCCTGCGATGTTTTCTTGAGAAGCCGATACACCCTATTTYTGAACCATGGAGTCTGTTTTCAACCTATGCATGGATTCCCTGTCATGCACCCTGAAAACTAGTGGAAAACCTGCGGGTTGAGTCGTGTCACCTGTGTGTCCTGTGAGCCCAGTCTATCTGCTTTTGCAGAGTCAAGTCCGTACCTGAACTGTCTTTGGGTTGCTACCTTCTATGTTGCATGAGTGGAATTGACTAGTTGTTGTTGCTGTCCTCCTCACCTTGTGGGAATTGGGATGAAATTGGTTGAAGAAGCAGGTTGTCAAGCCCGTGGTAGAAGAGGCAGGTTGTCAAGCCCATGAGAAACTCTCTCCAGGTGAGAGAGTCTACTGGGAACTGGTTTTATCCCAGAGAGAGTCCAACATCAGCTACAGATCTCTGATAATTCCTAATTTGACTTGTTGCCGAGACCTAGAGAGGGAGGTGAAGCATCGATGGATTGTTCTTATGAAGGTGTAAACTCCTGGGTGGAAAATGCATGTGTGGAATGAGAGTTCGTGAGTAGTGGGCATAAGAAGGCTCCTAGAGAGAATCCTTCCGGTTGCTCTGTGCAGTTTTCCTATAACCTCAACCTAGTCTAGGATTCCCTTGCCTTGGGTGGAGCTTAGTCTCAGCTCGGGGGTGACCCACTACTGAGCGTGATGAGAAGCGTGGTCTAAGGCTGGGAGGTTCATCGAAGGTTTTCACATAGTTGGTGGAGTTACTATAGTTTCAAAGATAATTATCAATATGTGTTTAATTTCAATTAAAATGCATGTCTGTGATGCTTGCAATACTATCATGTATTTCGATGCAATTATGAATTACTGTTAATTCCATTATTTCTATATGTTAGCAGTAATCCTGTGATTAATCTGTATTGTTTAGTTAAATGTGTTAATTTGATTTATTGCATGTTATATATAAGTATGAGAATGTTTCCATGTAATAGCGTTGCCCGACAGTGGGGTTGATGGCCGGAGACGTTACAGTGACCACTCCTTCCTTCTACTGAGATTCTCTTCTTATGATGGCTCTTCTTTTATTGTTGAAGAAGAAACTTGAAGGAGACATCTCCTTAGGAAGAATATGTGTGAGTTCATCTATACAAATTGCCTCTGAATTGGGAATTTCGAAACTTGTGGTTATGGGAGTTAGTGAGAGAATAGTAGAAGTAAGTGTAGTGGACTTCTCTGGACTTGTGATACTTGGAAAAACATAAGTAGTATCTGATGGTGAAAAAGAGAAATCATGTCCTTTCTTCATAAAGGCCTCAAAATATGCTAACGTCTCCTGATCCTTTTTACCTAGCTTTGGTGTATTTACATTTTTAATTAACCCCTCTGGCTTCTTTGCCACTTCTTTAGCTTGGTCTGTAGTCGAGCTACCTTGTTGGGGATCTTTGGATGCTATTCCCTATGATGGAAAGGAAATATTACATTCTCCTTGTAAAATATTTGGAAGGCTGGTCCTTCTATGTTTTTGAAAACTAGGAAAACCAGACTGCTAATCTAGCAATATATTTTGAACTCTGTTTTGAAATTCCTCATAAGATCTGACTCCTTTGAAAACATCATCATAAGGGGAATCTTAGTGAATGTAAATCCTCATATTGAAATGAGCTAGATGATTCTCAACCACCTTATGAGGATCATGTCTTTTGAATTCAATATCAACCAATTTGATGTGCTCCAAAGTTGCTTCTTCAACCTTCGTATGCCCGAAATCAAGTACTGTGAACATACCAACCTGTATAGGAAAGGAAGGCCACACTTTCTTTTGTGTCGCTTTCAATTCCTTAGTAATCCCTCCTACCAATGTTTGATATGACACCTCTCTATATATCAATCTATTAGGAAAGAACTTTGGAATGGTGTGAGGAGAAATAGAATAACCAAATACTCTGATGTAAGAGAAATTCTCTTCAATGTACCAATCTGCAATCGCACCCAAATTTCCTATAAAAAGTTTTGAAATACTGGGAGGAGGATGTCCATAAATGGCCACATGAATGGGTATCACTACATTGTGACATATTTCATAGAAGAAATCTTTGGAGTTTTCCTCCCATAAATTTGAATGATAAAAATGAATGGATTTAGAACAAGCTGGGTTCCAACTCCAATTCATGAGAGGAAATGGAGTCATAAAGCATATGGCATCCATGATGTACACGAACATGTAAAAAGGATCATGTTTCCCCTTAGACTTCAAAGATTTGTACTTGATGACCTCCTTAGCTAGGTTGTCTGACAACATTTTTTCCTAGTTGAAAGTATAGCCTTCGACAACTTCATGGATTATAGATACCCATTCCACTATGAAATGTGCAGGGTTTTTTCTCCCAAATAACTGACAAAGCATCATGGTAATATATAAAAAGTGGGCATATAAATATGTTTTGGAATATATGCCATGAGCATCAGTCCTGAACTTGGATGGATTTCCCCACCATGTTTTAATTATATCATGACCAGTTCTACCACATTCAGTGCATTCCTTTCGTTCAAAATCTAAAAGAAAAGATAAATTATAAGTGTATTTTGGTTTAGAGGAAATTTTATACATTACTCGTAGGTCTTCTGGTGAAAATGAGTCGACACAATTATTTTGGTGATTGGAGATACTTCGGGTTGGGATATCTACATGATCCAGGGCCCAACTTATCATGTCGTTGTAAGGCATAATCTTTGGTCGAGCAACGATTCTGTGCAATTCCGATTGAGCCACCAATTTGAGCTTAGCCAAGAATGTTTCATCATATTCTTCAGTGAAATCATCAGGGAAAAAAATAATTTCATGTTCCAAAATGTCATACACCTTCTTCCAAGACTTGATAGCATCTGTAATTCATGCAATAGTGTCTAAAAGAAAATCCATGTTAGGGTTGGAGTCCTCAGTTGACAATTCCTTCTTCTTCCTTGCTTTGCGTGGTGACATAATTCTTAGAAAACGAAATTAACCTTCCTATGATAAGAAAAACTTATAAGATTTCAATCGCTGAAAATATCCGATTGAAAATGACAGAATACTTTGAAGATCGAAATGACTTTATTCATGAAAATAATAAAGTATAACAATCTTCGAATTGATCTACTGACAAAACATTTATTCAATAAATCAATGGAATTTATTACCCGACGTCGAGATATTTATCTAAATATTTTAAACTTTAATCAACTATAAATGTAATTAATCTTTGGTGGTTCGACATTAAGAGGTTTTGAAATTAGAACAACTTAAATCTTCCAAAGGCTGAATTCTCAGAGAAGCTAATCACTAATCACTAATTAATCATTTTATGTTTTAATTAATCGTATTTTGAAATCTTTTTAGCCTTAATTACTTCAGGACTTTGACATTAGGGAGTTGTGTATGTAGGATAATAGTGATCCTTCGAAGGCCAATTTCGTGAAGTGATTAACTAAAAGTAAATCACGACTAATTAAACTTATTTTGATGTTTTATTTGATTTTTTAAACATTGTTTAATTCATGATGACAACAAATGCTTCGACATTTAGATACTTCGGCAGTCCTAAATTCACTCTTTGCTTTTCATCCCGAAGGACATTTTCCCAGAGTGACCTGGCAATGATGATGTCATCTTAAATGACGTGTGAAGAAAATATGTGTGACACATGTCATCAAAAATAGGTGAATGATTTGATATAAATGTTAAAAATATATGCCACGTGTCAACCCACGATAGAGTTTTATGACTGGTGTCAGAGACTCATCCATAGATCTTTTTAACATTTTTTCATGGAAAAATGACTTTAGGACTTCACAGCTTTGTGACTTTGGGGTTTTCATTCGAATGATGATAGAAATCTTCCCGAAGTGTAAAGTCCCGAAGTAACCATTGGATGCTTGTTCTTAACGATCACACAACTTTATGAATTTGAGAACATGACAACCACTTGATCATATTAGTCGAAATTTTTTATGGATGGTATTGTAAGCGCCTATTGATAAATAACAAATATGGATTTTATTCAAATTTGAAAGTGATTTTCCTAAGTTTTTGGGTGATTTTTATTTCTAAAGGTAAAAACGAAAAGGTTACAAAATTCAAAAGAGTTTAAAATTCTAAGGTGTTCTAACAGGTACCACGCACCACAATTTTTCAATGCACTACACCAGTATTTAGTGAACACCCCACGCACCGCAAATTTTGCACTGCACCAATATTTAGCACACACACACCATGCACCAATATTCCACGCACATTCCAAATTCTGCATCGCACAACACCAATACTTAGCACATGGAATTTTTTTCCTCACTTAGTTGATTTTCAATATTTCTAGCTCACGACCATCCTGAACATCGTGAAATTTCCCGATTCTTTTGTCTAAGCCAATTCAGTCACTTGGAAGTCAAAATGACCCTTCCAAAACAATTATGAGTGCAATTTCGCCTTGATTTTTCTTAGAAATTTTGGGATTTCACTTAGATTTCACCGTTTTCCCAAAATTTGACATAGCTCAAACACTAAGATGACGGATTACCAACTTCATGTTGATATCAGGCCCATACAAGTTTGATGTTGAACCAAAAATATCTAATACCAATCTGTAACATCCCCCAGTTTAACTAAGGAACATTACTTGCAAAAAATACACATAAATTTGAAAATTTTCTATTGACTAAATTCTTGTAGCTTACCGGCTCTAAATTATACATAGATTTAATCATTTGGAGACCAATTATTCAATTGCATATGCATCATGCTAAAATGACATGAATTCCTCATCCTCATTGAGACAACCCATGCACACAACCAACTTTGTACCATGCACATCAACTAGTTCCCAACGGGTGTGACTATTCGAGCACCATGTTGGAATCCCAATACTGTTATTACTAAAATTGACTAACAAATATATTTAAAAGTGGGATTACAAACAACATGACATTCAATCTCACGCAATTGTCCATACTAGTTAAAAATGTAAATGCAACTAATAAATTCATCACACCTACTTATAATTCATTCACATACACAGAGTAAAACGCATAACAGTTAAACTCATAAAGTAACTCAGAAAATAGATAAACACTTATCTTTTTATATTGTTTATGCAACCAACTACTTGGAAAGGACTTTACACCCAACCATAGACTTTCTTCCAAATATCAACAACAAGTCACCCCCAAGCTGGGGCTAGGAATCCATAAAAGAAGGATGCCTCTCATAGTCCACTTAAAACTTAATAACCTATAACCCACTTGTATTGTCCTACAACTATCATGAATTTCCTCCAGATCTCTTCCTCTTGAACTTCCCAACCCAAGGAATGTACCCCTTCACTGCTCTCATTTCATCGAGCATACCATTCATTTATCAAGGCCTCTCTGGCACATATATCCAGGAATCTCTCTATTGGGAACTCACTTCTAGTAAAACTACAAACAAACCACAAAAAACACTTGTTGTTATAGTGAAACTCCCATAGGAGTTCACTCTTCGGCCCTGACAACCTAGCTCTTCAATCTTCAACTCCAAAACACTTCAAAAACTCTCTAGCATGCTCTAGAATTCTCCCATCCTTCTTGCTCTAGATCCAATGCTCTCTCCTTGTTGTTCTTGTCAAAGAACTGAATGTGAAAAACTGTATGTTCTGCCCATACAAATTTCCTCTATTTTCCCAAGACAATTGACTGCTCACTCTGCACAATGTTTATTGTACTTCAACAATTGACTACTCACTCTTACACGAGTTTAATTATAGAGATCTCATACACTCAAATAGAAAATAGAAGTTGTAACATCCCCACTATAATCTCTAGTTTAATTAATGCTTATGTTGATATAATGTGTAGCTATGGACAAAGCAATGAATATGCATAATGTATTTCTGAATTTTAATAATAAAATATGATACCAGTTGCTAAGGGGACATGGACAGAGATGGGGGCTGAATTAATCCACAAGAGAGGGGTGGGTATAGGATAATGTCTAAGAGGGGTATAAGGGTGAATTATCCATGTATAGTCATTCAACCCATTTTCCTAAAATATTCTGAGTATATGAACCTTCTAATTTCTGATTGAGTGTTCCCAAAGCCAATCATTAAATGCATGTAATATGGTGGGTGTGAGAAGTCACATCCCATAGTTATTGGGAGCATGAGGGTTGAGTACAATCATCTTGGGGAAGTATGTGAGTTAAGAAATCAATCCAAAGGAGATAAATTCATATGGGTAGCTACAACAATTACAATCAATGTTTTTGCATGAACAACAAGAAGACAAAAATAAACAGAGCTTGGAGTTGGAACATCCATGGAGGGAAAATTCTAGATCATGATAGAGCATATCTAAATCATTTTGGAGTTGAAGACTTAAGAGATAGGTTTCCATTCTTGAAGAGTGAACTTTGGTGTGAGTTTCACTATAAAAATAAATGTTTGATGTTGTTTGATGGTAGTTTTCCTAGCAGTGAGTTCCCTTGAATTCCTAGAAGAGAGATTCTTGGTTACCTGTGCCATAGAGACCCTAATAATTGAATGGGATGCCCGAGGGATTTAGATCAGTGAAGGGGTACATTCCTTGGGTTGGGAAGGTTGAGAGGAAGAGATTTGGTGGAAAATTGAGATAGTTGTAGGAGAATATCAATGGGTTGTGGGATTTTTGAGCTATGAGTGGATAGTGAGAGACCACCATCTTTTGTGGATTACTAGCCTTAGCTCAGGGGTGACTTGTTGTTGAGATTTGGAAAAATGAGTCTATGTTTGGGTGAAATTTTTGTCCCAAGTAGCTGGTTGCACAACTACTTCTAAAAGATAAGTGTTTTATCTTGTTGTTGTGTTATTTTATGAGTTAATTTTTTGTGCATGAACTCTGTGTATGAGACTGATTTATATGCTGCTGTAATTTAGTTTATTAGTTGCATTTCATTCCTACTTTAACATGTTGTAGATGCATCTAATTTATGGTAATAGACAATAGTTAAATCTGTATGTAAATCGTATATGGAATCTACAAGAAATTAAATAGATAGCAAAAATTATAATTTATGAGTATTTTGCACCATAATGTTCCTCAACTGGACCAAGGGATGTTACCTTATGGTATCAGAGATTTTGGTTCAAACATTGAACTTGTATGTTCCTAGAACTAGTGCGAATTGATCAAATTCGCTGCTACAGATTTCGATTTGTGTGAATTTGGGAAAAAATGGTGAAAAATTAGGGAGAAATACCCAATTTCATGAGAAAAATTTGAATTTAATTGAATTAGAACTATTTTAAAGGTTGAATGGAGTCATTCTGTAGAGTTGTGGAGCTAAATTCAACTTAGAATGTCGAATTTCATGTTTCAATGGCCATTGTAGTGTTTTAAAGAGTTTAATGAATCGACGACCGAGATCATATTTGATCTCAATATCAATGACTCATATTCACATTAATAAATTTAAAAATTCATAAGGTTTTTTCTGTTTAAGAGGTTGAGTAGATCACCGACCAAGATTCATTTTCAGTGGTTGGGAATTTGAAGTAGATCGATGGTATAGATTAGTTTTGACTATTTGAGAGTTGGAGCTGATCGACGGTCAAGATTATCTTGGCTTAGAGATCGATGGTCCAAATTCATTGGGAATTTGGTTGAAATTTCTAAGTGTTGGAAATTTGTCAAGAGAAATGACCAATAGTCGATGGTCAGGTTGGCCGAATTGGTGAAGAGTTTGATTCAGCCAAAATAAATCTTCGATGATCAATGGATGATTTTTGGGCCTCGAGAGATTTGGACGAAGTAGGTATATCAACGACCGAGATCATTTGTAAATGAGAGATTGACGATCCAAATTCATTGGGGATTTCAATGAAATTTTTTAAGTGTTGGAGTTGGCCAAAGGAAAATACTGATGGTTGGGTCGGATGGATTGGAAAAGTGTTTGGTTGCGAATGGAAATTTTTTATGGTTGATGGGTCAATGGTTGGGTGTCTATCAATTCGACGAAGTGTTGAAGTTTGACCAAGGGAAATTTCTGATGGTCGGGTGTCAACGATTTAATGAAGCATTTAATCAAGCAATAGAAAGCATCAATGGCTGATGGGCCAATGGTCGGGCATCGATCAAATTGGTGAGGTGTTCAGGTCGTCGAAGAGAAATGGCCGATTAACTGATGGTCGAGTGTCAATCATTTTAGTGATGTGTTACAAGTGGTTTCTAAGAGAAATGACCGGTGACTGATGGGCCGATGGTCGGGCATTGGCCAAATTGGTGCAGATTTTTATTCGCCAAGGAAAATCGCTAACAACCAAAAACCGATGGTTGGGTCAACCAATTTAGCATTGCGTTACAAATCGATTGTCAAGGAAATGAGTCGATGGCCGATGGTCAAGTCGATAGTTTGGGAAAAATGTTGTGCGTGTCCAAAGAAAAGTGTAGATCACTGATCATGGATGGAGGTCAAATCGACAACTCAGATTTCACCTGATTTGAGATCAACAACTCAGATTGAAAGGGTTGTTATAACAGTAAAACAATCAATTTTATATGAAATTTTCTGAATTTTTTTCATATTTTTGAAGGTCATTAACTTGTGGGGCAATTTTGATGCTTTAAATGATATTTTTAGCCAATCAAAACCCACATGAACAGAGTATACCAAGGTATAGTATGTTTTTGCAGCTCAAATAAAAGAACTCAGAGAGAGCTATCCAATGAGCTATCCCAGGTGCAAAACATAGCTCATATGAGAAAGTTACAGTTGAAGCAATAAGGGTAAAGGTTCGACACAAGATATCTTCCAGAGGGCATAAATCCTTGATCAGAAGTTCATTTGGGGAACAAGAGTAGTCTATGGAAAGCCTATGATCCATAGAAAATATCCATGGAAACAGATTTGGAATCTGGGTATGTAAAAATGTGCAGGAAGATAAAGAAGACACCTGTCGCATACATGAATAAATTGGGTAAAAAGGTCAAAATTTATTTGGCCCATAACTTTCATCTCGGAGCTCGGATTTGAGAAAAATAATAGTTGTTGGAAAAATGATGAGGAGGAGAAAACATCGGTCAACCCAAAATTTTTAATTGGGCATTATAATTTCTTAGAAAGTGATAAAATATCTTTCTGTAGCAGTAAAAGAATGGGAATTGCAACTTGTAAATATTGTAATTATTCGCTAAAAATTCAGAATGAGGCATGAGTACAACCATTGGAAAGTTGTTTCATAGAAGAATACATCTAAAGAATCAGATTTTGAATTGGTCCATTGTGTTCTTCATAAATTTGTGAGAAGAATGACCTATATTCTAATTGATGAAATGTTTTTTGTTATGCATGTTCTAACAATAATTATTACATGCACATTTCTTGTAGAATTAGAGATACATGAAAGGAAATTTGTTTATTATATGAGAATTGGAGTTATGGAATATGCTTAGGGATCTTACAACCATGAGGAGATTAGAGGTCTTCATGTCAAGATGGGAAATGTTGAGACAAAATCTAATGGGAGAAGAGATAGGCGGGAGCTTGTAATTATGATAATCCTGTATAAGGAAGTGCATAGCTATAGAGAACATAATGAAAGGATTATGAATGCTCATGAAGAGATAATTCAGAGTCTAAACATGTTTCACAATAAATTTAACAAAGAGTCTGGAACCAAGCAAGAAGCTAGTGCTAGACAAGTGAGAATATCTAGATCTCATAGAAAAAGGGATGATCATGGGAATGATAGGAAGTCAAGAAGCATGAGAAGGCATCATCATTATCCAAGGAAATACACTAGAATAAATCATGCAAGTTCGGGGCCATGGATCAACCCAAGTGTGTATTCTATACAAAGGCAAAGAAGAAGGCCCAAGGAAAACATCTTGCAAGTTGAAATCAGGAAAATCAAGCCACCAAATTTCAATGGTGAACATAGGAAAGGAGAAGAATCCGAGGCCTCATTGTTGGAAATGAAGAAATATTTCCAACTACATGATTACCCCTCAAGGGTAGAAGATATAATTGAAACCTACCACTTGCAAGGAAATACATCCATGTTGTGGGATCAAATTAAGCAAGCCAAGAACCTTGATGAGAAGAGGATCTCATGGAGATAGTTCAAAGGATATTTCCAAGATAATTATTTGCCCGAGCATTACTATGAAAGAGAGATGAAGGAGTTCTTTGAACTCAAGTTCAGAAGCATGATAATGGATGAATATGAAAAGAGGTTATTTGAATTGTTGAAGTATGTGGACATCATAAAGGATGAAAAGGTAAAACTCCAAAGGTTTCTAAGCAAGTTACCCTCTTTCTACAGTGGAAAGATTCAATATCATAACCACAAAACTTTGGAAGCATCCATAAGGAGAGAAAAGCATCTTTATGAGCAGAGCAGGGGAAGGCCAGTTTTCCAAAAGGCTTGGAATGACAATATGAACGGGAAAAAGGATCAAAGGAAGAAAGGTTTTAATCCACCCTTTTTCTAGAACATCTCCCAAATAAACCAACAAGGTCAGTCAGCCCAAAATGAACAAAAGACTGCAAATTCATTTGGGAAAAGGCCAAGGAAACAACCTATATAATGTTGGGGATGTGAGAGAAATCACTTAAATAGGGACTTCCCTCACAAAGGAGAAATAACGAGGATTGTCCAAAACATTCAGGAGGCTAAAACTGTTGAAGACATGGGAAGAAACATGCCAAGAATTTATGCATCCTTGGACAAAAAGAAAGTGGACTATCAATCTCCCATGATTTAAGTAGAAGGTAAGATTTATAACCAACCCATCATAATTTTAATTGATTCTAGAGCTATCCATAGTTACATAACCTCTAACATTGTTGAAATATTTCACTTAAAAATAAGTATGCATACAAAATACTAGTTATTTCAGTTATCCACAGGGGCTAAGAGAAAGATCAATGAGTTGGCTAAATATTGCTCGATAGACATGAATGAACTCAGTACAAAGGTAGATGTAAACATCATACCATTGGGTTCATATGATTATCTAATTGGCATGGATTAGTTAGAAAAATACCATGTTGTCCTAGACTGTTACAACAAGACAATCACATGTCTTGATGAAGAAGGGAATTAAGGAAAGGTTCAATGCATTCCAAGAGCTATAGTTGTTAGAGAGATTTTAGCTATGCAATTGAAAAAGAGTTTCAGGAAGGGATGTCAAGTTTTTGTATCCCATATAGAAGAGGCATCCAAAGATAAAGTGGAAAATATTGAAGACCATCCGATATTGAGGTATTTTGAATATGTTTTGGGGAAATCCCAGGATTTCCACCAAAGAGAGACATTGATTTCTCTATTGATTTGGTGCTAGGAGCTTCCCCAGTGTCCAAGATGCCTTACATAATGGGCAAACTAGAATTAAAGTAATTGCAGGTGTAGCTTGAAGAATTGTTAAGGAAGGGGTATATATTCCCAAGTGTGTCACCTTGAGGATATCTAGTTCCTTTTTTGAAGAAGAAATATTGAACCTTAAGGTTTTGTATTGATTTCAGACAACCAAATAAGGTCACCATAAAGAAAAAATATCCTTTGCCAAGAATTGATGATTTGTTTGATCAATTGAAAGGTGTAAGAACCTTTTCAAAGATTGACTTGAGATCAGGTTATTTCAAGTGAGGATAAAATAAGAAGACACCAACAAGACAACATTCAGGACAATATATGGGAATTATGAATTCACGGTAGTTCCATTAGGAATATCAAAATCCCCAGCTGTTTTTATGTTCCTAATGAATGGAGTGTTCGGGGAATACCTGGACAAGTTTGTAACTATGTTCCTAGATGATATACTCATCTACTCTAATTCAGAAGAGGAACATGAGAAAAATTTAAGATTGGTGTTGCAAGTTTTAAGAGAGAATAAATTGTATGCTAAGATAAGTAAGTGCATATTTTATCAAAAGAAGATTCACTGGGGGCATATAATTTCAGCAGAAGGGATAGTAGTTGATCTCGAGAAGATAGAGCCCATTAGAGGATGGACAACGCAAAAAAATGTCACATAGGTAAGATCATTCATGGGTCTTTCTGGTTATTACCGAAGATTCATAAAAAGGATTCTCAAAGATTGGAATTCCAATCACTTCCTTGCAAAAGAAGGGAGTGAAATTTGAATGGAGTTCCAAGTGCGAAGAGAGATTTTAGCGGTTGAAGGAAATATTAACAAATGTGCCAATATTGAATATTGCATACCTAGATGAATATTTTATTGTGTGCACTGATGCATGCAAGGAAGGGATTCATAGATTTCTAAGTCAAAAGGATCATGTGGTATGCTACGAGTCCAAAAAATTAAAAAAACATGAGAAGAATTATGCTACCCATGATCTAGAATTAGCATCAATTGTACATGCATTGAAAATCTAGAGACATCACCTCATGGGGAGAAAATTTGAACTAAGGACAAACCACTGTGGTTTGAAGCATTTGTTTGGAAAACCAACATTAAATGCTAGACACACTAGATGGTTGGAATTTCTTAGTAAGTATGACTTTGAAATTAAGCATATAAAAGTCAAGGAGAATCAGGTGGTTGATGCACTTGTCAAGAGATATCATGAGACACATATTGCAGCCATCAACTTGTACTAGGCTTATTTGAAGGATAAGATTATTGAAGTAGAAAATTCAAATGATCAATATATAAAAATAAAGGAAACATTACAACAAGGTAATTCTCAGCAGAAACTTAATTTTTATGAACTGAAGGAAGATGAAATTCTCATGTACAAAGGTATATTATATGTGTTGAATTCCAATGAGTTGAAAAATGCAGTGCCGAAGGAAATGCGCAATGTGCCATACGCTGGTGACCCAGAAGAAAGAAGTGGCTAATTACATAGCTAGATGTCTAGAATGTGAGAAAGTGAATATTGAACATAGACATCCAGTAGGTTTACTAAAACCATTTCCCATTCGAGAATGGAAGTGGGAAGTTTTCACTGTTAATTTTATTACAAATCTTCCCAGAACAATGAAGCAACATGATTCCATCATGGTGGTGGTGGATAAATTAGCCAAGGCAACATGTTTTATTCTTGTGAAGACAACACACAAGGCAATCAATATTGCATAGATTTATATAAAAGAAATTATCATGATACATGGAGTGCCTAAGGCAATAGTTTTGGATAGGGATCCAAATTTTACATCCAATTTCTGGAAGGGTTTGTTCAAAGGCTTTGGGACAAATTTAAATCTCAGTACAATGTATCACCCAAATTTAGATGGGAAAACAAAGGACTAATAGGATCATTGAAGACATGCTCTGAATGTATGTGATGGATCAAACATCAAAATGGGAGGATTATATCTACTTAGTTGAATTTTCCTACAATAATGGGTATCGGGCCTCATTGAAAATGAGTCACTTTGAAGCATTGTATGGTAGAAAGTGTAACATGCTAATGAGTTGGGATAATCCAACATATAGAGTAGTTGTTGGGCCATATTTGTTGAAGGAAATGGAAGAGTAGATGGAAAATATCAAGAAAAATTTAAAGGTTTCCCAGTTTAGAAAGAAAAGTTATGAAAACAAGAATAGAGTGTTCAAAGATTTTAAAGTGGGAGAACATGTGTTCTTAAAAGTGAAGGTGAAAAGAAGTTCACTAATATTAGGAAGTTGCCCAAAGTTGGTAGCTAAATATTGTGGACCTTTTGAAATCTTAGAGAAAATAGGGCCAGTTGCATACATGATAGCATTGCCTGCATCCATGAGAGTGCATAATGTATTTCATGTATCATTATTAAAGAAATATGTTCTTGACCCTAACCACATAATTGATTGGAATGTGATCTGGGTGGAGCACGAAGGATATTTCCAGGTGGAACCATTATGCATCCTGGATCAGAAATTCAAGTGATCAAGAAAAAAATCCATATGTATGGTAAAGGTTAAATGGACCTTCTATGGTCCTGAATATTCTACATGGGAGCATGAAGAAAACATGTGGGAAGAATACCCACAATGTTTTGTCAATTTTGAAGAAAATGGAATGCAAGACTCGATTTTAAGAAGCTAGAGTTCCAGTAAGAGTCCTAGACAAATACATTGGGGGATATGATAAATGAATGGTACATTCCTTGGGTTAGCCCTGATAAACGAATGGTGCATTCCTTGGGTCAATGGATTGAGAGGAACATGATATTTTGGTTGGAGTTGTTGCTGGAGTTGTGAAATTATAGAATTTTATTTCTTTGCATTGTGATGTAAATTTGCGTATATATGTATATCGACATAGTGTGCACCGAGGACGATGCCCAATTTTATGGGAGGGGGAATGTAACATCCCTGCTACAATCCCTAGTTTAATTAATGCTTATGTAGATATAATGTGTGGCTATGGCCAAAGTTGATGTATATGCAAAATGTATTTTTGAATTTTAGTAATAAAATGTGATACCGACTGCTAAGGGGACATGGGTAGAGATGGGGGATGAATTAATCCACAAGAGAGGGGTGGGTATAGGAGAATGTGTAAGAGGGGTCCAGGGGATAATTACCCATGTATATTAATTCAACCAATTTTCCTAAAAAATTCTATTGATATATGAACCTTCTAATTTATGATTGAGTGTCCCCAAAGCCAATTATTGAATGCAAGTAAGAGGGTGGGTATGAGAAGTCGCATCCCATAGTTATTGGGAGAATGGGGGATGTGTACAATCATCTTGGGGAAGTGTGTGATTCAAACAAGCAAGCCAAAGGAGAGAAATTTGTATGGGCAACTACAACAGTTTTGGGACAGTCAATGTTTTTGCATGAACAACAAGAAGATAGAAAGAAAGAGAACTTAGAGCTGGAGCATCCATGGAGGGAGAATTCTAGAGCATGCTAGAGCATATTTGGAGCATTTTGGAGATGAATACTGAAGAGCTAAGTTGTCAGGCCTGAAGAGTGAATTTTAGTGGGAGTTGCACTGTAACAACTAGTGTTTGTTGTTGTTTGCTGGTAGTTTTCCTAGCAATGAGTTCCCTCGAATTCCAAACAAAGAGATTCTTGGTTACCTATTTTTGGGTTCCTTTTGTCAAAAGGGTGAGAAAAATGAGGTCCCTTAACTATCTATTTAGGCTATATAGAAATTACATCGGCGATTTAGTTGGTTAGTGGCTCAACTAACATAAAGAAACAAGAGATAAACAACTATGAAATAAATTTAAACCAAGAAAACTACAACTTCAAATGAATGCACAAAGAAAATACAAGAGATGTATACCAAGTAAAATGATCTTCGAATTGATACTCCTTGGAGAAATATGGGAAATTATCAGTCCCCTCTTCCTCCGTGGGAGGGCTCTTGATTCCCCAAGTACAAAGTCTTCTTTATACTATCAATGGATAACAAAGGAAAATGGTGAAGAAAAGAGTGATGGACTACTCAAGAGGAGAGAGTCCTAAGACTTTCTATGGATGCCCAAAAATTTCTAAGAGGAATATGGATTCCCAAAGCTAAAAATGAGCAACATAAAAATACTCAAATGCTTCTTATTGTTTTCATATAATGGACCTTTATTTATAGCAGGATGGCAATATTTTTCTTAACTAGTTCCAAATGTGAATGGGAGGCCCTTGGAGGTACCTCCCATACTTTTCAGTGATCCCAAGGATAAATTTGGAAGAGATTTGTCAAACAATTGGCTTAGGTTGATGGATAATTGGTTGTCATGGATGTCAACCATTGGAGAGTGATATTGTATATTGATGTCAACCCTTATTGATTGATGTCAACCCATGGAGAAAGTTTGGTAGCGAATTCCAGTAGCTCAAAGGTTTGGGTAATGGAATCAAGGTTGTTTCATGTATAATGGTATGAGTTTTAATATATTTTAAGGTAATACTATTCTATTTGGATAGT
>JASDQU010100036.1:283956-326095 GCA_032191745.1 Picea mariana | reverse complement strand
TTGATACATGATTGGTACATACTTGGTACATGGTTGGAGGCACTTGTTAGTAGTATTTTTGACACATGGTTTATGGATGATGTAGCATACTTGTATTGGTATATTATTAGAAGCACATATTGATCTTGGTGATGATTATGAGTTGTTGTGTTATGCTTGGTTGATGCACATATTTAAAAGTTGCCTTGGTGATTGATATTGGTGAGTATATATAATTTGGTTGATAATATTGATGAGACAAGTTGTTGTGATAGGTTGTTTGGACAGGTTGTTGTGACATGTTATTTGTACAGGTTTGGTGCATGGTTGATGCACTTGTTCATGGTAGAGGTTGAGGTACAGGTTTTTGCATGGTTGATGCACTTGTTTATGGTACAAGTTGATTACAGGTTGGTTGGTATAGGTTGGTGCATGATTGATGCACTTGTTTATGGTACAGGTTGATTACAGGTTGAGGTACAGGTTGATGCATGGTTGATGCATGGTTTAGGTTATTGGTATAGGTTTACAACAGTGTATCTCACAGTTAGTGTGACAGTGGTTCCATCATTCTACTTATATGTCAGGGAGGTTGGATGGGGCAAGGATAGGTGGTTGTAGCCACCTTTCGATTGTAGCTAGAGAATTGGGGAGTTGTAGCTTCCCTCAGGTTGTATCCTGAGAAACTAGGGGGTTGGAGCCTACTTCCAGTTGCACCTGAAAAACAAAGGAAGTTGGTGCTTCCAATGAATTTAATTCTTCAAGACATATAAGAAAAAGCATTTCGTGGTTTTCTCCCGCTTTGGGTTTCCACGTAAAACACTAGTGTACTGTGTATGTGTATGAATGTTCATTCGTTCATTGTTTATTTACTCTACAGTTATTGATGATAATGCTACATTGATATAACACTTGGATTATATGGTTAAAAATGATTACATTGATCTATTACTGATTCATCCCCCTTCTCAGTAATCCAACAAGATTTTGGATATGGGAGAGATCCCCTTCATCCCAAAAGTGGTTGAGGCCTGAACAAACTCATAAATGCATCGTTTCTGCATCCACGTGGGTCTTTCGACTGTCAATCATGCACTATGCACACTGTGTGCATCGTACACTGTGTTAGCTCACACGGATGTGCACGTGCTGATTTTGTTGAATGTGCACGGATTTACAGAACCACTTTTACATATTTTTATGATTGTCTTTCCAAACAGAGTGTAATCCTTCCATGAATATTGGTAGTATGTTTTTTCTTGTGTTACCTATTTCTTCATCCATTGTCTACATTTGTGGTGAGCCATTTTCTGGTGATAATAGATGCCCCTCTGATGTGTGAGGTTAGGAGCATATGTATAGCCAAAATACATCATAGCTTCTTTTGGTGATGATGACATTGTGTAGAAAGTGAGAAAAATTGAACATGAGGATATGTGAGAGCCATCCTTCGGAGGGAGAGAGGATGAAATATCGGTACAAAGTATGCTAGAAAAACAAAAAGTATTTGTACAAATGAGGCGGGAATTCCCCATGCTCATATCATGAAACCATAAATGGATAGAAGTAACTGAACTTGTTGGCGAAGTGGATATGTGAAACGCCCTTGGGGTGTTAAAAGAAAACATATGACGATTTCGATGATGCAAATGTATTTGAATTGAGTCGTGAATGACTCAGAAGCATTGATGGATTAAAAAATTTAGAGGTCTTTGGCTGCTACTAAAAACTGCAATGGTCGCAAAGTAAGATCCATCATAACATGAAACTGTTATGTAGTCGAATGTCATGGGGATCAACGACTATTGGCCCTTGGTTATGTAAGGAAGCGAAGAAAAAGGAAGAAAAGGGAAAACGTGAACTTCACGGAAGACACAATGACTGACACTAGGTTGAAGTGAGAAAAAGAGCAGAAAATATGGATTGAATCACGAGAAAGAAAGCCATTGGATGAGGAGATCGGGGATGATAGATAAGAAAGGAAGAAGGATCGTGGACAAGTCAGCAAGCGGAAAAATCCACTGTTGGATGATTTGGAGCACCACACAAGAAGGAAGGAAAGATAGGCTAGTGAAGCCTACAAAACGTGGGTCAAGTTGACCTAGGGTTTTGATACCTAGGTTTCGACCTAAGGTTGTCGGTGAATGATTGTAAAGTATAAATAGAGGTCTAAAGGGCCTAGGTTGGGTTGGTGTTTTGGGTTGGTACTTTTGGGTTGATGTGTTTTTATTTTTACTGTTGATATTGAGTTGGTCGAGAGAAGAGTATTGTGAGAGAGAGAGAAGTTTTGGGTACAAGAGCCCTCGGGATTGTAAGATCTTCAGTTGGGTGCGAAGATCAACCCTGCAGTTGGGTGCACAGGGAGGGGAGAGAAAGATAGGAGAAGAGATGATCTGCTAGCTCAGAATGCAGAAAATAATTGTATGATTTACATCAATATAATATAACATAGTTTTGTGGACGTAGCCCTAGAGAGAGGGTGAACCACGTATATGTTGTGTTGTGTATGATTGGTATTTTGTATTTGTCCTTAATATGCTATTATTGCATTGCTAAGGTAGATCTGATAGATGCATGGAGTAGATTAAGATGATAAGTGATATATGAATGTTGTGTTGTTCCTGTGTTAGATCCACTTGATATTCCCCTTGGTTGTAGACATCTTTGTCCTGCAACCCCCTCATAGCTGCTTCGGGTGAGACTGCATCTACTTCGTAGGTGTTTCCTAAAGGGCCAGTAGCTAGGGCTTGTTGTTGCACTCTTGGAGCTGAACCTTGGGTCTGCCCCTGTGCCAACAAATGGTTCCGTTGCCGGGACAAGAGTTTTTTTAAGTGCATGTCAAGGTGGTTTCCATCAAAGACAGAAACTCAAAAGTGGATAAAAGATCAAGAAAATGACTTCGTTGAAGCCCAAAACAAGAACCCTAATATTAGTTCAGAGGATTGGTTGGAGAAGCATATTTTTACTGATATACACGAGATATTCTTTGGAGGAATCCATCAAGAGCTATATGAGTGGCTAGCTAGATTAGCCGATACACGGTTCCAGATCCGATCTAGACTTCTTGTGGTCTGGATGTCGGAGTTGGTCAAGAAGGTCAAGGAAGATGATAACACTGTATCATGAACAATAGATCACTGGTTTGATAGTACCATTGGAGGGTACATCATAGAGTTTGTTGTTGATAGTGTAGAGTCATACAACCAAGCTGAGAGATATTTCTTTAAGGGACCCATAGGAAATTTTTTACAATTCTTGAAGATGAGACTCAAGATGTTGTTGCATGAGAAGAACATCTTGAAGATACAATAGATTGGTTGGATCTGGAAAGGCTAATGTTCAAAAACAGAGACAACGCCAATGACACAAAAGCTGGACATACGCGTAGTGGGAAAGTGTTCAGAGAAGTCCATCTTGCGAACTTGTTTAAGCAGAACTACAGGGAGGAGGGTTTCTACAGTGGAGAAGAATCATATCTAATGGATGAAGAACATTCATAACCCACCAGGACCGAGGAAGGACAAGCTGAAGAACTTCACCGAGGAGAGCCTGAAAACTCAGAAACCGTGCAGACCATCGAAGTAAGTATTGTTATCCTTCCTGTCAATTCAGTATTAAGAAACCAGAGTAATCCTAGTCACTAGAGCATCCAGAGCATTGTCCATAGTAGTCCACCACATATTCAGTCAGGAACCCTAGTAAGATCTATGGCAGATGAGATGAGACTTTCTATATTTAGGGGAGATGGATCTGAAGATCCTGATCATCACTGGTTCCTGTGTGAAGCTGTATGGAACATGAAGAATGTCACAGATGAAGTTGTCAAAAGAACCCAGTTTAGTACAACTCTCAGAGATCGCGCACTGAGTTGGTACATGAAGCTTGTCCAAGGACTTGCACAACATAAGCCATTGAATCAGATCAAGAATGCACTGATTGCAGAATTCAAGAAACCTAAATCAGAATCCCAATGTATCACATATTTGAAAGAGATCAAGTAGAAGGTGGCTGAAACTATGTGGGAATTCGATCAGAGATTCAAAACATTGATAGGCCGATTAAATTTCCAGATCCCAGATGAACAAAAAAAAGAATGGTTCATTGCTTCCCTCCTACCACACATCAAAGTTCCCCTAATGCAACAGAATATTGCTTCACATGATGAGGGGTTGGAGATCGCCATGAAGCTTGAATCAATCCCTATGGGAGAATCTAGCTCAGGTATGAGTTAGATCCTAAATCAGCTATCTAGTTTGTCTCTACAGGTCAAAGATATGAAGAAAGACAAGGGAAAATATAAAAGAGAAGATATTTGGTGTGTTAGATGCATATCAGAAGGTCATGACAAGGAACACTTCCCTCTATTCAATGAATATTTGGCTTCTGGAGCTCCGAGCCCCTTGAAGCAAGTTACCTTACCCTGGTGCGAGGTATCCAGAAACAAACATCATATTGGTGAGTGCTATTATATGAAACAGTATGTTCAAACACCTACGAATTTGTACTGTACATTCTATAAGTCTGTAGGGCATGATGATAGGGATTGTAGGGATTATGATCTCATGCATGAAAGGTCAAGAGACATATATAAGATCCAAGGCGAAGTACAACAAGAAGGAAATGATACACAATATAATTCTCCTGGGAGAGGAAACTTCAATCCTCGCAGTGGATTCAGAGGAAGAGGATGAGGCAGAGGAATAGGTCGAGGCTGAGGATAGATCATCTATTATAACTATGCACAACCAAGACACCTTGCAAGGGATTTTTAGAACCCTTGTACCACTTGCAGCTACTTCAGCTTGTTTGACCATGTTATATAAGATTGTCCTATGTTGCTAGCTAAGCTTCAGGAAAGACGAGGACCTTAGCAGAACCCACAAGTGCAACTGATCTATGCTGAACCTCGCGGAGGAGACCCTAGATTCATTGTTAGAACCATAGGAGGCACTGTTACAGGAGAAGACAGACTAACCCAAGGGAAGATTACATAAGATTCATGAATTAGGAAAGATGCAGAGAAGACCCAAGCCTTTGATGCAAAGAAAGAAAGATAAATGTTTGAGACAACAAGAAAGTAATTTAGAGGAGACCAACGTTCTTCATCAAAGACAAGACCAGAAGTAAGAGAGTATGGAATGCCTCATGAATTTGATTAGTTTGCTTCACCAAGAGAAGGAAAAGAGGTAAGCAAGCTCATGGACTTTTTACATACTTGTATTAAGTTGATTTAGGATGAAAGCACTGTACAAGAGTTACAAAATTTAATCAGACAATATGAGCTAGGAAAGATAGATCCCTTACTGAATAAGGCAGTACACCAAATTGGTAAAAAGATAAGGACAAATAAGGAATTACATTTGAATGCTCAAATAGGAGAGTATGAGATAGACTATGTGGTCCTCAACTTAGGTTCGGAGGTCAATGTCATGACGAAGAAAACTTGGGCAAAAATAGGAAAACCAAAGTTGATCTATTCCCCTATCAGGCTTAGGATGGCTAATCAACAAGCTGTCAGCCCATTTGGATGATTGATGCATGTCCTCATGGACATTGATGGAATAAGAACATTTGTAGATTTCGAGGTAATTGAAATAGTCGATGACAACTTCCCTTACCCGACACTGTTAGGAATTGATTGGGCCTTCAATAACTCTACTATTGTTGACTTAAAGAAGAGACGTATGACTTTTGAAGGTGATGGTCTTAGGGTCATTGCACCTTTATATACCAATGAAGGTCAGTGATACATAGAGCCCATCAGAGAAGAAGATTGTGCATACACACTAGAAAACATATACAAGCTAACAGCCAGACAACAAGGCTACATTAATCCTATATTTGATGAGAACTTAAGCTGGTGAAGTGACAACGCATGTTCATCAGATTTAGAAGAAGCACTTGAGAACTGACGGAACCAGATGTATGAATTATCTACCAAAATATGTGCTAGATTAACCAGAGAAGTTTGCTGGATCGGCACAACAGTGAGTAACTTACCCACATTTGATGGTCTGAACCCTTTAGAAGCCTTCCTATAAGATTTTGAAGCAAGTGTACCAACACAACATAGGTTGTTGGCAATGGATGAGGCCTTGAAAGACACACCAGAGAGATGGTGGGGGACACATAAAAGAAATATTATAGATTGGATACAGTGTCATACCTTGATGACAGCGAGGTTCTTAGCACAAGTAGAAGGATGTGAAGTTCGCTACATAGGTCGAATATGCCCAAAGGACCATGTGTGAAGCTGTGAAGAAGCCTAGAGCGATGTCCCTCGAGAATAGTGGGTACACAAATTCATTAACACGATATACACTACACCTATCAACTGGTACCTTCAAGTGGAGCTAGGCCTCATCACTACAGACTGGGAAGGTATGATTCCTAATTTTGTAACCACCTTTTTATTTGAAATTGAATATCCCTCAGTAGACCAAGAATTACAGATTGTGAGATAGAAAGTATTTAAAGAGGCATCTAGCCTCCCTTTTGAACAAGAAGAGGATGAATGGACTGTGCCTCTCCAGAAACTGCAAGGTTGTTACAACATTAATGTGGATGAAGATGATGATTCGAGGAAAGTAAACATCGCATAAACATAAGGACAGAGAGATGTGGAAGGACCCAGAATTGAGCTACCATTCATTGGACATCCGACTAAGATTAAGAAAGTCAATATTGGAACAGAGGAGACACTGAAGCTTGCCAATATCGGCGATTATTGGGATGTTGCCACCATTGACAAAATTACTGAGTTACTGCATGAGTATCAGGACTTGTTTCCCACCAAGTTCACTGATATGAAGGGAATTAAAGGGCCTATGGGAGAGATGAGAATTCCCTTAAAGCCAGATTCTAGAATAGTTAAACAGAGACCTTACAGATTGAACCCTAAATACAAGGAAAAAGTGAAGATTGAGCTTGACAGAATGCTGGAAGCAGGGATTATAGAACCGGTGGAATAATCAGAGTGGATTAGCTCTATGGTGGTAAAAGACAAGAAGACAAGAGAGAAAAGAATATGTGTAGACCTCCGGAAGCTGAATGATGCTTGTGTACATGACCCCTTGATCCGAAATGAGAGCGGGGATATAATAAATAAATGCACAGAGATATCGCGTATATCCAATAATATAAAAGAAATATATCAGAGATGCAACCATAAGCACAGAGATACAGTAATACATGATTTCTATTAATGAAAGAAATGTACAGAGACTGTAAAAATATAGAGTGAAATACTCGCTAGAATGGTGGGAGCTTATCTCTGAGAAGAGATGTGACGGCTACTCGCATTCACAAGAAGATAACTACAATGAGGCTCTGAAGGCATTTTCAAAAACCCCAGCCATCCAAAAACCTAATCCTAGGAGATGAAGCGCCAAAAGGCATGTGGGCCCCGTTTGGGTAAGTGAGTACATCAACTTCCCGGGGTTGTAACTTTTTCATACGATCTCCATTTTAGGCGTGTGATAGCTTGTTGGAAAGGTATCATCGAGGAGATTCATTTTGGAGGCTCAATCATTCCTTTGACTATCATTGAGAACCTTGATCATGAAAATCCTTCATTTGGGNACAGAGATACAGTAATACATGATTTCTATTAATGAAAGAAATGTACAGAGACTGTAAAAATATAGAGTGAAATACTCGCTAGAATGGTGGGAGCTTATCTCTGAGAAGAGATGTGACGGCTACTCGCATTCACAAGAAGATGACTACAATGAGGCTCTGAAGGCATTTTCAAAAACCCCAGCCATCCAAAAACCTAATCCTAGGAGATGAAGCGCCAAAAGGCATGTGGGCCCCGTTTGGGTAAGTGAGTACATCAACTTCCCGGGGTTGTAACTTTTTCATACGATCTCCGTTTTAGGCGTGTGATAGCTTGTTGGAAAGGTATCATCGAGGAGATTCATTTTGGAGGCTCAATCATTCCTTTGACTATCATTGAGAACCTTGATCATGAAAATCCTTCATTTGGGCCCTCAAAATGGGCCCAAAAGTTAAAACCTACTAAAAATAGTAAATTGCCAAAATTGTTAGAAAACTGTTTTGAGCTAGTTGGAAAAGGTGGGTGGCCACTGATATCCACCTGGATCAATCCTCCCTCTTAAGAAGCAATGGTATCCATTGCGTTGAGTTCCCAAGGGAGAGGGAAAATCATTTGTTGGATCTTCATCTTGGTGAGTTGCTTGTATTGCTCGAGACATCGCATTGCTTAGTTTGTGGAAGTTTGTCATGAACCTGTTGAAGTTGAGGTTGTTCAAAAAGTTGAGATACATGAGAGGAAGGTGTGCAGAAGGAATATTTGTGCTTTGCTGCAACCTTGTCGACCTGCTTCTGTTGGATAGAAGGAGTAGGGGGCGAGGCTGTACTGGTTGCAGTGCCCTTTTTTTTCCCTTTTGAACTGCTTGGCCCCTCTCTTTCCACAGTGTGGTCCATCTCATGTACTGGTCCTCATAGTTGCCAACAAGGTAATATTGTTCCTTTACCGCTTCCACAAAAAAATCCCAAGTGGGATCAGCTCCCAGTAACTTTCCCACCAATGTTTGACATGAGGGAGAGCTTTAAGGAGTGCGAAGGTGATATTTTCTTTGTCGGAAATGTTGTGAGCAGATAAATAACCTTCTAGCAAAGTTAACCATTTTTCTAGGGCTTCTACATCTATTTGTCCTTCAAATACAGGAATATCAAAACTAACTTGTACCTTGAAAGGTAATATGCCTCCAAAGTGGCTGCTTTATGAAGATGCGCCCGATGCTATCGATAGGCATTTAAGGATGTGGGCAAAATTTGACATCATTTTGTCCCTCTGTCGTGTGAGAGCTTTCTCAAGCAACAGATTGATAGGGTCATCTGCTCCGTCGTTTTTCTTTTCTTTCACCATCGAGGGTTTCCTGGGTGTGCGAGAGCGATTGTCTTCAAGAGAGACAAGCTCGAGACCCAACTTGCTATACTCGTACCTTGTTGGGGACATGCACTGAAAAAATGTTCAAGACCATCCTGCTCTGATACCACTGATCCGGATTATTTTCATCATGAAATGAGAGCGGAGACATAATAAAGAAATGCACAGAGATATCACGTATATCCAATAATATAACATAAATATATCAGAGATGCAACCATAAACACAGAGATACAATAATACACGATTTCTATTTAACAACATATCGATAAGCAGTACCGAGTGATGAGATGTCCAGAAAATCCATTTCAGTCTGGATGTGTCTATGTAGAGCCCCACGGTATTTCAGAACCAAATGTCACTCAGAGTCTTTGATACCCAGCTTGGTGTGCAAGGTATGGAAGGTATTGGTGAAATCCATAAATTCTTGGCCCCTCTCTTGCCGTAGTGCAGTCCATCTCATGTACTGGTCCTCATAGTTTCCAATAGGGTAATATTGTTCCTTTTTTTGTGGATGCGGTAAAGGAACAATATTANTTTTTTCTTTTTCGGAAATGTTGTGAACAGAGAAATAACCTTCTAGCAGAGTTAACCATTTTTCTAGGGCTTCTGCATCTATCTGTCCTTCAAATACGGGAATATCAAAACTAACTTGTACCTTGAAAGGCTAGGTGACTCCAAAGTGGTCGCTTGATGAAGATGTGCCTAATGCTATCTGCAGGAGTTTAAGGATGTGGGAAAAATTCTCAATCATTTCGATTCTCTGTCGCGTGAGAGCTTGCTCAAGCAACAGATTGATATGATTGTCCGCTCCTTCATTTTTCTTTTCTTCTGCCATCGAGGGTTCCTTGGGTGTGTGAGAGAGATTTTCTTCAAGAGAGAAAAGCTCGAGACCCAAATTTCTATACTCAGACCTCATCGGGGACATGCACTGAAAAAACAATCAAGTCCAGCCTGCTCTGATACCACCAATCCGGATTATTTTCGACACAAAATGAGAGCGGGGATATAATAAAGAAATGCACAGAGATATCGCGTATATCCAATAATATAATAGAAATATATCAGAGATGCAACCATAATCACAGAGATACACTAATACATGATTTCTATTAATGAAAGAAATGTACAGAGATTGTAAAAATACAGCGTGAAAGACTCGCTAGAATGGTGGGAGCTTATCTTTGAGAAGAGATGTGATGGCTACTTGCATTCTCAAGAAGATGACTACAATGAGGCTCTAAAGGCCTTTTTACAATAAGCAGGAATGCCAAAAATCCCAGACATCCAAAAACCTAACCCTAGGAGATGAAGCGCCAAAAGTCATGTGGGCCCCGTTTGGGTAAGTGAGTACATCAACTTCTCGGGGTTGTAACTTTTGCATACGATCTCCGTTTTAGGCGTGTGATATCTAATTGGAAATGTATCATCAAGGAGATTCATTTTAGAGGTTCAATCATGCCTTTAGCTATCATTGAGATCCTTTATCATGAAAATCCTTCATTTGGGCCCTCAAAATGGGCCCGAAAGTTAAAACCTGCTAAAAATAGTAAATTGCCAAAATTGTTAGAAAACTGTTTTGAGCTAGTTGGAAAAGGTGGGTGGCCACTGATATCCACCTGGATCAATCCTCCCTCTTAAGAAGCAATGGTCTCCATTGCGTTGAGTTCCCGGGGGAGAGGGAAAAGAATTTGTTGGATCTACATCTTGGTGAGCTGCTTGTATTGTTGGAGACGTCGCGCTGCTTAGTTTGTGGAAGTTTGTCATGAACCTGTTGAAGCTGAGGCTATTCAAAAAGTCGAGCTACATGAGAGGAAGGTGTGCAGAAGGAATATTTGTTCTTTGTTGCAACCTTGTCGACCTGCTTCTATTGGATAGAAGGAGTAGGGGGTGAGGCTGTAGTGGTTGCAGTGTCATTTTTTCCCCCTTTTGAACAGATTGTGAAGAAGCTAAATTTTGCAGTATGAGATACTACCTTCCGACACTTTTTAGGTGGAACAATAGTTGGAACTACCTCTGGTATTATGTAGAGATGACCCCCCAAAGTAACAATGACAGTACGGGGTCGAGACTCATAAACAAAATGGTGTCTCCACATATATGGTTGGCCCAAGAGAACATCACAGACATCCAGTGGGGCAACATCACATAGTACCTCATCCTTGAAGGGTTGGATACCGTATGACAATTGACACTATTGGTTGGCTGACATAGAGATCTCATCCTTGTCGAAGCCACTCGATGTTGTATGGCTACAGGTGTGGTGTTGTCGACAATCTCAACTGTTTGACGACCTCTGTTGAGATGAGGTTTTTTTGGCTTCCACTATCAAGAATAAAATGCAGCAGGGTCCCCTTTACCCACATCTGTGAATGAAAAAGGCGCTCCCCCTCTTCAGTATCTATTGGTTCTTCTAGTTGAATTGTCGTGGTCGTGACAATAGCAGTGGGTTCTGTGTCAATGATCTGTCCTTTACCAGTATTTCCAGAATCAAATACTGAATCAGGGTTCAGCTCCTTGTCTTTGATCTCGGCCACCAATGACCATTTTTAGCGACATTCATTGGTGTTGTGCTAGGTTATTTTGTGGAAATCACACCATTTTCCGGTGTCCTTCTTTGTCTTCCCGTGACCCTTCGTTTCCTGTGTCTTGGACTAGTTTTCGGGAGATTGTTTGTTAGGGCCGTCTTTGTCATACTTTGGTTATTGTGGATTTGCAGACCGGAATTCCCATTAGTTCTGGTGCTTAAATTTCTGCTCAATTTTAACAGCATATTGATAAGCAACACTGAGTGATGAGATGTCCAGAAAATCCATTTCAGTCTGGATGTATCTGTGTAGAGCACCATGGTATTTCAGAACCAAATTTCGCTCGGAGTCTTTGATACCCAGCTTGGTGTGCAAGGTATGGAAGGTATTGGTGAACTCCAGAACTGCTTGGCCCCTCTCTTGCTGTAGTGTGGTCCATCTCATGTACCGGTCCTCATAGTTGCCAACAGGGTAATATTGTTCATTTACCGCATCCACAAAAAAATCCCAAGTGGGATCGGCCCCATATATTCCAGAGTCCTTTGTGGAACTTTTCTCCCAGTGAGTTTCCTACCAATTTTTGACATGAGGGATAGCTTTAAGGAATGCGAAGGTGATATTTTCTTTGTCGGAAAAGTTGTGTACAGAGAAATAACCTTCTAGCAGAGTTAACCATTTTTCTAGGGCTTCTGCATCTATCTGTCCTTCAAATACAAGAATATCAAAAATAACTTGTACCTTGAAAGGCGAGGTGCCTCCAAAGTGGTTGCTTGATGAAGATACACCTGATGCTATCGGTAGGCATTTAAGGATGTGGGAACAATTCTCCATCATTTCGTCCCTTTGTTGTGTGAGACCTTGCTCAAGCAACAGATTGATAGGATCGTCCGCTCTGTCGTTTTTCTTTTCTTCCACGATCGAGGGTTTCTTGGGTGTGCGAGAGTGATTATCTTCAAGAGAGACAAGCTCGAGACCCAACTTGCTATACTCGTACCTCGTCGGGGAAATGCACTGAAAAAATGATCAAGACCAGCCTTCTCTGATACCACTGATCCAGATTATTTTCGACACGAAATGAGAGCAGAGATATAATAAAGAAACACAAAGATATCGCATATATCCAATAATATAAAATAAATATATCAGAGATGAAACCATAAACATAGAGATACAGTAATACACGATTTCTATTAATGAAAGAAATGTAAAGAGACTGTAAAAATACAGACTGAGAGACTCACTAGAATGGTGGAAGCTTATCTCTGAGAAGAGATGTGACAGCTACTCGCATTCGCCAGAAGATGACTGCAATGAGGCTTTGAAGGCCTTTATACAATAAGAAGGAATGCCAAAACCCCCAGACATCCAAAAACCTAACCCTAGGAGATGAAGCGCCAAAAGTCATGTGGGCCCCGTTTGGGTAAGTGAGTACATCAACTTCTCGGGGTCGTAACTTTTGCATACGATCTCCGTTTTAGGCAAGTGATAGATCGTTGGAAAGGTATCATAAAGGAGATTCATTTTGAGGGCTCAAACATTCGTTTGGTCATCATGAAAACCTATATCATGAAAAACCTTCATTTGGCCCCTCAAAATGGCCCCGAAAGTTAAAACCTGCTAAAAATAGTAAATTGCCAAAATTGCCAGAAAACTGTTTTGAGCCAGTTGGAAAATGTGGGTGGACACCGATATCCACCTGGATCAATCCTCCCTCCTTAGGAAGCAATGTTCTCCATTGCATTGCGTTCATGGGGGATAGGGAAAAGCATTTGTTGGAGTTGAATGTTGGTGAGTTGCTTGTATTGTTGGAGACATCACGTTGCTTAGTTTGTGGAAGTTTGTCATGAACCTGTTGAAGCTGAGGCTATTCAAAAAGTCGAGATACATGAGAGGAAGGTGTGCATAAGGAATCTTTGTTCTTGGGTGCAACCTTGTCAACCTTCTTTTGTTGGATAGAAGGTGCAGGGGGCGAGGCTGTAGTGGTTGCAATGTCATTTTGTTCCCCTTTTGAACAGATTGTGAAGAAGCTGAATTTTGCAGTATGCGATACTATCTTGCGACACTTTTTAGGTGGAACAATAGTTGGAACTACCTGTACTATTATTTAGAGATGACCCCCCAAAATAACAATGACACTACGGGGTCGAGACTCATAAACAAAATGGTGTCTCCACATATATGGTTGGCCCAACAGAACATCACAGACATCCAGTGGGGCAACATCACATAATACCTCATCCTTGAAGGATCGGATGCCGTATGACAATCGACACTTTTGGCTGGCTAACACAGAGATCTCGTCCTTGCTGAATCCACCCGATGTTGTATGGTTGCAGGTGTGGTGTTGTCGACAATCCAAACTGTTTGATGACCTCTGCTGAGATGAGGTTTTTCTGGCTTCCGCCATCAACAATAAAATGCAGCGAGGTCCCCTTTATCCACATATGTGAATGAAAAAGGTGCTCCCCCTCTTTAGGATCTGTTGGTTCTTCTGGTTGAATTGCTGCAGTTGCAACAATAGTAGTGGGGTCTGCATCAATGATCTGTCCTTTACTAGTATTTCCAGAATCATATTCCGAATCAGGGTTCGGCTCCTTGTCTTTGATCTCGACCACCAATGACTGTTTTGAGTGACATTCATCGGTGTTGTGCCAGTGGATTTTGTGGAAATCACACCATTTTCCGGTGTCCTTCTTTGTCTTCCCGTGACCCTTCTTTTCCTGTGTCTTGGACTGGTTTTCGGGAGACTATTTGTTAGGGTCGTTTTGTCATACTTTGGTTGTTTCATATTTGTAGACCCGAATTCCCATTTGTTCTGGTGCTTAAATTTATGCTCAAATTTAACAACATATCGATAAGCAGCACCGAGTGATGAGATTTCCAAAAAATCCATTTCATTTTGGATGTATCTGTGTAGAGCCCCACGGTATTTCAGAACCAAATGTCACTCGGAGTCTTTGATACCTAGCTTGGTGCACAAGGTATGGAAGGTATTGGTGAACTCTGGAACTACTTGCCCCCTCTCTTGCCACAGTGTGGTCCATCTCATGTACTGGTCCTCATAGTTACCAACAGGGTAATATTGTTCCTTTACCGCATCCACAAAAAAACCCCAATTGGGATTGACCCCATATATTCCAGACTCCTCTGTGGAACTTTGCTCCTAGTAAGTTTCCCACCAATGTTTGACATGAATAAGAGATTTAAGTAGTGCAAATGTGATCTTTTCTTTGTCGGAAAAGTTGTGNGGAAGGTATTGGTGAACTCTGGAACTACTTGCCCCCTCTCTTGCCACAGTGTGGTCCATCTCATGTACTGGTCCTCATAGTTACCAACAGGGTAATATTGTTCCTTTACCGCATCCACAAAAAAACCCCAAGTGGGATTGACCCCATATATTCCAGACTCCTCTGTGGAACTTTGCTCCTAGTAAGTTTCCCACCAATGTTTGACATGAATAAGAGATTTAAGTAGTGCAAAGGTGATCTTTTCTTTGTCGGAAAAGTTGTGAAAAGAGAAATGTCCTTCTAGCAGAGTTAACCATTTTTCTAGGGCTTTTGCATCTATTTGTCCTTCAAATACAGGAATATAAAAACTAACGTGTACCTTGAAAGGAGAGGTGAGAGCTTGCTCTGTCTTGTGAGAGCTTTCTCAAGCAACAGATTGATAGGATTGCCCGCTCCATCATTTTTCTTTTCTTCCACCATCGAGGGTTTCTTGGGTGTGTGAGAGAGATTGTCTTCAAGAGAGACGAGCTCGAGACCCGAATTTCTATACTCGGACCTCATCGAGGACATGCACTGAAACAATGGTCAAGACCAACCGACTCTGATACCACCAATCCGGATTATTTTCGGCATGAAATGAGAGCGGGGATATAATAAAGAAATGCACAAAGATATCACGTATATCCAATAATATAACATAAATATATCAGAGATGCAACCATAAGCACAGAGATACAGTAATACACGATTTCTATTAATGAAAGAAATGTATAGAGACTGTAAAAATACAGAGTGAAAGACTCGCTAGAATGGTGGGAGCTTATCTCTGAGAAGAGATGTGATGGCTACTCGCATTCACAAGAAGATGACTACAATGAGGCTCTGAAGGCCTTTTTACAATAAGTAGGAATGCCTTTTTACAATAAGCAGGAATGCCAAAAACCCCAGACATCCAAAAACCTAACCCTTGGAGATGAAGTGCCAAAAGTCATGTGGGCCCCATTTGGGTAAGTGAGTACATCAACTTCCCGGGGTTGTAACGTTTGCATACGATCTCTGTTTTAGGCGTGTGATAGCTCGTTGGAAAGGTATAATCAAGGCGATTAATTTTGGAGGCTCAATAATGCCTTTGGATATCATTGAGAACCTTGATCATGAAAATCCTTCATTTGGGCCCTCAAAATGGGCCCGGAAGTTAAAACTTGCTAAAAATAGTAAATTACCAAAATTGTTAGAAAACTGTTTTGAGCTAGTTGGAAAAGGTGGGTGGCCACCGATATCCACCTGTATCAATCCTCCCTCCTTAGGAAGCAATGGTCTCCATTGCGTTGAGTTCCCGGGGGAGAGGGAAAAGCATTTGTTGGATCTGCATCTTTGTGAGCTGCTTGTATTGCTAGAGATGTCGCCCTGCTTAGTTTGTGGAAGTTTGTCATGAACCTGTTGAAGCTGAGGTTGTTAACCAAGTCGAGCTACATGAGAGGAAGGTGTGAAGAAGGAATATTTGTGCTTTGCTGCAACCTTGTCGACCTGGTTTTGTTGGATAGAAGGAGTAGGGGGCAAGGCTGTAGTGGTTGCAGTGTCCTTTTTTCCCCTTTTGAACAGATTGTGAAGAAGCTAAATTTTGCAGTATGAGATACTACCTTGTGACACTTTTTAGGTGGAACAATAGTTGGAACTACCTCTGGTATTATGTAGAGATGACCCCCCAAAGTAACAATGACAATACGGGGTTGAGACTCGTAAACAGAATGGTGTCTCCACATATATGGTTGGCCCAAGAGAACATCACAGACATCCAGTGGGGCAACATCACATAATACCTCATCCTTGAAGGGTTGGATGCCGTATGAAAATTGACACTTTTGGTTGGCTGACACAAAGATCTCGGCCTTGTCAAAGCCACTCGATGTTGTATGGCTGCAGGTGTGGTGTTGTCGACAATCTCAACTGTTTGATGACCTTTGTTGAGATGAGGTTTTTCTGGCTTCTGCTATCAACAATAAAATGCAACGGGCTCCCCTTTACCCACATCTGTGAATGAAAAAGGTGCTCCCCCTCTTCAGGATCTCTCAGTTCTTCTGGTTGAAATGTCGAGGTTGCTACAATAGTAGTGGGGTCTACGACAATGATCTGTCCTTTACCAGTATTTCCAGAATTAGATTCTGAATCAGGGTTCGGCTCCTTGTCTTTGATCTCAGCCACCATTGACTGTTTTGAGTGACAGTAATCAGTTTTGTGCCAAGGGAGTTTGTGGAAATCACACCATTTTCCGGTGTCCTTCTTTTTCTTCACATGACCCTTCTTTTCCTGTGTCTTGGACAAGTTTTCAGGAGATTGTTTGTTAGGGACATCTTTGTCATACTTTGGTTGTTGTGGATTTTCAAACCCGAATTCCCGTTTATTCTGGTGCTTAAATTTCTGCTCAATTTTAACAGTATTTGATAAGAAGCACCGAGTGATGAGATGTCTGGAAAATCCATTTCAGTCTGGATGTTTTTGTGTAGAGCCCCATGGTATTTCAAAACCAAATGTCGCTCGGAGTCTTTGATACCCAGCTTGGTGCCTAAGGTATGGAAGGTATTGGTGAACTCCAGAACTTCTTGGCCCCTTTCTTTCCGCAGTGTGGTCCATCTCATGTACTGGTCCTCATAGTTGCCAACAAGGTAATATTGTTCCTTTACTGCTTCCACAAAAAAATCCAAAGTGGGATCAGCTCCCAGTAAGTTTCCCACCAATGTTTGACATGAGGGAGATCTTTAAGGAGTGCGAAGGTGATCTTTTCTTTGTCGGAAATGTTGTGAACAGAGAAATAACCTTCTAGCAGAGTTAACCATTTTTCTAGGGCTTCTGCATCTATTTGTCCTTCAAATACGGGAATATCAAAACTAACTTGTACCTTGAAAGGCAAGGTGCCTCCAAAGTGGCCGCTTTATGAAGATGCACTTGATGCTATCGACAGGCGTTTAAGGATGTGGGAAAAATTTGGCATCATTTCGTCACTCTGTCGCGTGAGAGCTTGCTCAAGCAACAGATTGATAGGATCGTCTGCTCCGTTGTTTTTCTTTTCTTCCGCCATCGAGGGTTTCTTGGGTGTGTGAGAGAGATTGTCTTCAAGAGAGACAAGCTCAAGACCCAACTTTCTATACTCGTACCTCGTCGGGGACATGCATTGAAAAAATGTTCAAGACCGGCCTGCTCTAATACCACTGATCCGAATTATTTTCGGCACGAAATGAGAGCAGAGATATAATAAAGAAATGCACAGAGATATCGTGTATATCCAATAATATAACAGAAATATATCAGAGATGTAACCATAAACACAGAGATACAATAATACACGATTTATATTAATGAAAGAAATGTACAGAGACTATAAAAATGCAGAGTGAAAGACTCGCTAGAATGGTGGCAGCTTATCTGTAAGAAGACATGTGACGGCTACTCGCATTCACAAGAATATGACTACAATGAGTCTCTGAAGGCCTTTTTACAATAAGCAGGAATGCCCAAAACCCCATACATCCAAAAACCTAACCCTAGGAGATGAAATTCCAAAATTCAGGTGGGCCCCGTTTGGGTAAGTGAGTACATCAACTTCCCAGTGTTGTAACTTTTGCATACGATCTCCATTTTAGGCGTGTGATAGCTCATTGGAAAGGTATCATCGAGGAGATTCATTTTTGGGTTTCAATCATGCCTTCAGATATCATTGAGAACCTATATTTTTGAAAACCTTCATTTGGGCCCTCAAAATGGCCTCGAAAGTTAAAACCTGCTAAAAATAGTAAATTGCCAAAATTGCCAAAAAACTATTTTGAGCCAGTTGGAAAAGGTTGGTGGCCACCGATATTCACCTAGATCAATCCTCCCTCCTTGGGAAGTAATGGTCTTCATTGCATTGAGTTCCCAGGGGAGAGGGAAAAGAATTTGTTGGATCTGCATCTTGGTGAGCTGCTTGTATTGCTGGAGACGTCACGTTGCTTAATTTATGGAAGTTTGTCATGAACTTTTTGAAGATGAGGTTGTTCAACAAGTCAAGATACATGAGAGGAAGGTGTGCAGAAGGAATATTTTTGCTTTGTTGCAACCTTATTGACCTACTTCTGTTGGGTAGAAGGTGCAGGGGGCGAGGCTTTAGTGGTTGCAGTGTCCTTTTGTTCCCCTTTTGAACAGATTGTGAAGACGCTGAATTTTGCGGTATGAGATACTACCTTGTGACACTTTTTAGGTGGAACAATAGCTGGAACTACCTCTGGTATTCTGTAGAGATGACCCCCCAAAGTAACAATGACACTACATGGTCGAGACTCATAAAAAACATTGCGTCTCCACATATATGGTTGGCCCAAGAGAACATCACAGACATCCAGTGGGGCAACATCACATAATAACTCATCCTTGAAGGGTTTGATGCCGTATGACCATCAACATTGTTGGCTGGCTGACATGGAGATCTCATCCTTACCGAAGCCACTCGATGTTGTATGGATGCAGGTGTGGTGTTGTCGACAATCCCAACTGTTTGACGACCTCTGCTGAAATGAGTTTTTTCTGGCTTCCTCTATCAACAATAAAATGCAACGGGCTCCCCTTTACCCACATCTGTGAATGAAAAAGGTGCTCCCCCTCTTCAGGATATATTGGTTCTTATGGTTGAATTGTTGCGGTTGCGATAATAGCAGTGGGGTCTACGTCAATGATCTGTCCTTTACTAGTATTTCCATAATCAGATTCTGAATTAGGGTTCGGCTCCTTGTCTTTGATCTCAGACACCAATGACTATTTTGAGCGACATTCATCAGTGTTGTGCTAGGCTATTTTGTGGAAATATCACCATTTTCTCGTGTCCTTCTTTGTCTTCCCGTGACCCTTCTTTTTCTGTGTCTTGGACTGGTTTTCGGGAGAATGTTTGTTAGGGCCATCTTTGTCATACTTTGGTTGTTGCGTATTTGTAGAACTGAATTCTCATTTGTTCTGGTGCTTCAATTTCTGCTCAATTTTAATAGCATATCGATAAGCAACACCGAGTGATGAGATGTCCAAAAAATCCATTTCAGTCTGGATGTATATGTGTAGAGCTCCACGATATTTCAGAACCAAATGTCACTCGGAGTCTTTGATACCCAGCTTGGTGTGAAAGGTATGGAAGGTATTGGTGAACTCCGAAACTGCTTGGCCCCTGTCTTGCTACAGTGTGGTCCATCTCATGTACTGGTCCTCATAGTTGCCAACAGGGTAATATTGTTTCTTTACCGCATCCACAAAAAAATCCCAAGTGGGATCGGCCCCATATATTCCAGACTCCTCTGTGGAACTTTTCTCCCAGTAATTTTCCCACCAATGTTTGACATGAGGGAGAGATTTAAGGAGTGTGAAGGTGATCTTTTATTTGTCGAAAAAGTTGTGAACAAAGACATAACCTTCTAGCAGAGTTAACAATTTTTCTAGGGCTTCTGCATCTATATGTTCTTCAAATACGAGAATATCAAAACTAAATTGGACCTTGAAAGGCAAGGTGCCTCCAAAGTGACCACTTTATGAAGATGGGCCTGATGCTATCGGCAGGCGTTTAAGGATTTGGGAAAAATTCTCCATCAATTCGTCCCTCTGTCGCGTGAGAGCTTGCTCAAGCAACAGATTGATAGGATCGTCTGCTCCGTCGTTTTTCTTTTCTTCCGCCATCGAGGGTTTCTTGGGTGTGCGAGAGCGATTGTCTTCAAGAGAGACAAGCTCAAGACCCAACTTTCTATAATCGGACCTCGTCGGGGACATGCACTGAAAAAACAATCAAGACTAGCCTACTTTGATACCACTGTTCCAGATTATTTTCGGCATGAAATAAGAGAGGAGATATAATAAAGAAATGCAATGAGATATCGCGTATATCCAATAATATAATAGAAATATATCAGAGAAGCAACCATAAACATAGAGATACAGTAATACACGATTTCTATTAATGAAAGAAATGTACAGAGACTGTAAAAATACAGAGTGAAAGACTCGCTAGAATGGTGGCAGCTTATCTCTGAGAAGAGATGTGACAGCTACTTGCATTCGCAAGAAGATGACTACAATAAGGCTATGAAGGGATTTTTATAATAAGCAGAAATTCCAAAAACCGCAGACATCCAAAAACCTAACCCTAGGAGATGAAGCACCAAAAGTCATGTGGGCCCCATTTGGGTAAGTGAGTACATCAACTTCCTGGGGTCGTAATTTTTGCATACGATCTCCGTTTTAGGTGTGTGATAGCTCGTTGGAAAGGTATCATCAAGGAGATTGATTTTGGGGGCTCAATAATTTATTCGACTATCATTGAGAACCTCGATCTCAAAAAACTTTCATTTGGGCCCTCAAAATGGCCCTGGAAGGTAAAACCTGCTAAAAATAGTAAATTGCCAAAATTGCCAGAAAACTATTTTGAGCTAGTTGGAAAAGGTGGGTGACCACCGATATCCACCTGGATCAATCCTCCCTCCTTAGGAAGAAATGGTATCCATTGCGTTGAGTTCCTGGGGGAGAGGGAAAATCATTTGTTGGATCTGCATCTTGGTGAGCTGCTTGTATTGCTGGAGACGTCGCACTGCTTAGTTTGTGGAAGTTTGTCATGAACCTATTGAAGCAAAGGATGTTCAACAAGTCGAGCTACATGAGAGGAAGGTGTGCAGAAGGAATATTTGTGCTTTGCTACAAACTTGTCGATTTGCTTCTGTTGGATAGAAGGTGCAGGGGGCAAGACTGTAGTGGTTACAGTGTCCTTTTGTTCCCCTTTTGAACAGATTGTGAAGAATCTGAAATTTGCAGTATGAGATACTACCTTGCGACACTTTTTAGGTGGAACAATAGTTGGAACTACCTCTGGTATTATGTAGATATGACCGCCCGAATTAACAATGACACTATGTGGTCAAGACTCATAGACAACATGGCGTCTCCACATATATGGATGGCCCAAGAGAACATAATAAAAATCCAGTGGGGCAACATCACATAATACCTCATCCTTGAAGGGTTGGATGTTGTATGTTAATCGACACTGTTGGTTGGTTGACATAGAGATATCGTCGTTACCGAAGCCACCTGATGTTGTATGGTTGTAGGTGTGGTGTTGTCGACAATCCCAATTGTTTGATGACCTCTGCTGAGATGATGTTTTTCTGGCTTCCGCTATCAACAATAAAATGCAGCGGGGTCCCCTTTACCCACATCTGTGAATGAAAAAGGTGCTCCCCCTCTTCAGGATCTATTGGTTCTTCTATTTGAATTGCTAGGGTCGCAACAATAGCAGTGGGGTCTACATCAATGATCTGTCCTTTACCAGTATTTCCAGAATTAGATTCTGAATCAGGGTTCAACTCCTTGTCTTTGATCTCGGCCACCAATGACTTTTTTGAGCGACATTCATCGGTGTTGTGCCCGGGGCTTTTGTGGAAATCACACCATTTTTCAGTGTCCTTATTTGTCTTCCCGTGACCCTTCTTTTTCTGTGCCTTGGACTAGTTTTTGGGAGACTGTTTGTTAGGGTTGTCTTTTTCATACTTTGGTTGTTACGGATTTGCAGACCCAAATTCCCATTTGTTTTTGTGCTTAAATTTCTGCTCAATTTTAACAGCATATCGATAAGCAACACCGAGTGATGAGATGTCTAGAAAACCCATTTCAGTCTGGATGTATTTGTGTAAAGCCCCATGGTATTTCAGAACCAAATGTCGCTCGAAGTCTTTTATACCCAGCCAGGTGCACAAGGTATGGAAGGTATTGGTGAAATTTGGAACTGCTTGGCCCATCTCTTGTCGTAGTCTGGTCCATCTCATGTACTGTTCCTCATAGTTTCCAATAGGGTAATATTGTTCTTTTACCGCATCCACAAAAAAATCCCAAGTGGGATCAACCCCATATATTCCAGACTCATCTGTGGAACTTTGCTCCTAGTAAGTTTCCCAACAATGTTTGACATGAGGGAGATATTTAAGGAGTGCGAAGGTGATCTTTTCTTTCTCGAAAAAGTTGTGAACAGAAAAATAACCTTCTAGCAGAGTTAACCATTTTTCTAGGGCTTGTGCATCTATATGTCCTTCAAATACGGGAATATCAAAACTAACTTGTACATTGAAAGTCGAGGTGCATCCAAAGTGGCCACTTCATGAAGATGCGCCTGATGTTATCAGCGGCTGTTTAAGGATGTGGGAAAAATTCTTCATCATTTCCTCCATCTTTCATGTGAGAGCTTTCTCAAGCAACAGATTGATAGGATTGTCCACTCCGTCGTTTTTCTTTTCTTCCACCATCGAGGGTTTCTTGGGTGTGCGAGAGAGATTGTCTTCAAGAGAGACAAGCTTGAGACCGAACTTGCTATACTCAGACCTCGTCAGGGACATGCACTCTAAAAATGATCAAGACCAGCCTGCTCTTATACCACTGATCCAAATTATTTTCGGCACGAAATGAGAACGGAGATATAATAAAGAAATGCACAGAGATATTGCGTATATCCAATAATATAATGGAAATATATTAGAGAGGCAACCATAAACACAGAGATACAGTAATAAACGATTTATACTAATGAAAGAAATGTATAGAGACTATGAAAATACAGAGTGAAAGACACGCTAGAATGGTGGCATCTTATCTCTGAGAAGAGATGTGATGGATACTCGCATTCGCAAGAAGATGACTACAATGAGGCTCTGAAGGCCTTTTTACAATAAGCAGGAATGCAAAAAACCCTAGACATCCAAAAACCTAACACTAGGAGATGAAGCGCCAAAAGTCATGTGGGCCCTGTTTGGGTAAGTGAGTGCATCAACTTCCCGGGGTCGTAACTTTTGCATACGATCTCCATTTTAGGTGTGTGATAGCTCGTTGGAAAGGTATCATCGAGGAGATATATTTTGGGGGATCAATAATTCCTTTAGCTATCAATGAGAACCTCTATCTAAAAAAACCTTCATTTGGGCCCTCAAAATGGCCCCGGAAATTAAAACCTGCTAAAAATAGTAAATTGCCAAAATTGCCAAAAAACTGTTTTGAGCTAGTTGGAGAAGGTGGGTGGCCACCGTTATCCACCTGGATCAATCCTCCCTCCTTAGGAAGCAATGGTCTCCATTGCATTGAATTCTCGGGGGAGAGGGAAAAGCATTTGTTGGATCTGCATCTTGGTGAGCTGCTTGTATTGTTGGAGACATCGCGCTGCTTAGTTTGTGGAAGTTTGTCAATAACCTGTTGAAACTGAGGTTGTTCAACAAGTCGAGATACATGAGAGGAAGGTATGAAGAAGCAATCTTTGTGCTTTGTTGCAACCTTGTCGACCTGCTTCTGTTGGATAGAAGGAGTAGGGGGCGAGGTTGTAGTGGTCGCAGTGTCCTTTTGTTCCCCTTTTGAACAGATTGTGAAGAAGCTGAATTTTGTACTATGAAATACTACCTTGCGACACTTTTTAGGTGGAACAATAGTTGGAACTAGCTCTGGTATTCTATAGAGATGACCCCCCAAAGTAACAATGACACTACGGGGTCGAGACTCATAAACAACATTGTGTTTCCACATATATGGTTGGCCCAAGAGAACATCACAGACATCCAGTGGGAAAACTTCACATAATACCTCATCCTTGAAGGTTTGGATGTCGTATGACAATCAACACTGTTGGTTGGTTGACATGAAGATCTCGTCCTTGCTGAAGCCACCCGATGTTGTATGGTTGTGGGTGTGTTGTTGTCATCAATCCAAACTATTTGACAACCTTTGCTAAGATGAGGTTGTTCTGGCTTCCGCTGTTTTTCTGGCTTCCGCTATCAACAATAAAATGCAAGGGGGTCCCCTTTACGCACATTTGTGATTGAAAAAGGTGCTCCCCCTCTTCAGGATCTGTTTGTTCTTCTGGTTGATTTGTTGTGGTCATGACAATAGCAGTGGGGTCTGCGTCAATGATCTTTCCTTTACCAGTATTTCCAGAATCAGATTCTGAATCAGGGTTCGGCTCCTTGTCTTTGATCTTGGCCACCAATGACTGTTTTGAGCGACATTCATCATTGTTGTTCCAGGGGATTTTGTGGAAATCACACCATTTTCCGGTGTCCTTCTTTGTCGTTCTGTGACCCTTCTTTTCCTGTGCCTTGGACTAGTTTTTGGGAGACTATTTGTTAGGGCCGTCTTGTGCTTAAATTTCTTCTCAATTTTAACAACATATCGATAAGCAGCACCGAGTGATGAGATGTCCAGAAAATACATTTTAGTCTGGATGTATCTGTGTAGAGCACCACGGTATTTCAGAACCAAATGTCCCTCAGAGTCTTTGATACCTAGCCTGGTGCAAAAGGTATGGAAGGTATTGGTGAACTCCGGAACTGCTTGGCCCCTCTCTTGTCGCAGTGTGGTCGATCTTATGTATTGGTCCTCATAGTTGCCAACAGGGTGATATTGTTCCTTTACCGCATCCACAAAAAAATCCCAAGTGGGATCGACCCCATATATTCCAGACTCCTCTGTGGAACTTTGCTCCCAGTAAGTTTCCCACCAATGTTTGACATGAGGGAGAGCTTTAAGGAGTGCGAAGGTGATCTTTTCTTTGTTGGAAAAGTTGTGAACAAAGAAATAACCTTCTAGCAGTGTTAATCATTTTTCTAGGGCTTCTGCATCTATCTATCCTTGAAATACGAGAATATCAAAACTAACTTGTACATTGAAAGGCGAGGTGCATCCAAAGTGGCTGCTTGATGAATATGCACCTGATTCTATCGACAGGCATTTAAGGATGTCGGAAAAATTCTCCATCATTTCATCCCTCTTTCTCATGAGAGCTTGCTAAAGCAACAGATTGATAGAATCGTCTACTACGTCATTTTTCTTTTCTTCTGCCATTGAGGGTTTCTTGGGTGTGCGAGAGCGATTGTCTTTAGGAGAGACAAACTCAAGACCCAACTTTCTATACTCGGACCTCGTAAGGAACATGCACTGGAAAAATGATCAAGACCAACCTGCTCTGATACCACTGATACGAATTATTTTTGGCACAAAATGAGAGCGGAGATATAATAAAGAAATGCAAAAAGATATCGCATATATACAATAATATAACGGAAATATATTAGATATGCAACCATAAACATAGAGATACAGTAATACACTATTTCTATTAATCAAATAAATGTACAGAGACTGTAAAAATACAGATTGAAAGACTCGCTAGAATGGTGGCAGCTTATCTCTGAGAAGAGATGTGATGGCTACTCGCATTCGCAAGAAGATGGCTACAATGAGGCTCTGAAGGCCCTTTTAAAATAATAAGGAATGCCAAAAACCCCAGACATCTAAAAACCTAACCCTAGGAGATGAAGTGCCAAAAGTCATGTCGGCCCCGTTTGGGTAAGTGAGTACATCAACTTCCCGGGGTCGTAACCTTTGCATACGATCTCTATTTTAGGCATGTGATAGTTATTTTATAAAGGTATCATCGAGGAGATTCATTTTGGGGGCTCAGTCATTCCTTTGTCTATCAATGAGAAACTCAATCTCAAAAAACCTTCATTTGGGCCCTCAAAATGGCCCTGGAAGTTAAAACCTGCTAAAAATAGTAAATTGCCAAAATTGCCAGAAAACTATTTTGAGACAGTTGGAAAAGGTGGGTGGCCATCGATATCCACTTGGATCAATCCTCCCTCCTTAGGAAGCAATGGTCTCCATTTTGTTGAGTTCCCTAGGGAGAGGGAAAAGCATTTGTTGGATCTACATCTTGGTGAGCTGCTTGTATTGCTAGAGACGTCGCACTCCTTAGTTTGTGGAAGTTTGTCATGAACTTGTTGAAGCTAAGGCTATTCAAAAAGTCGAGCTACATGAGAGGAAGGTGTGCAGAAGGAATCTTTGTGCTTTGCTGCAACCTTGTCGACCTGCTTCTATTGGATAGAAGGTGCAGGGGGCGAGGCTAAAGTGGTTGGAGTGTCCTTTTGTTCCCCTTTTGAATAGATTGTGAAGAAGCTGAATTTTGCAGTATGAGATACTACATTGCGACACTTTTTAGGTGGAACAATAGTTGGAACTACCTCTGGTATTCTGTAGAGATGACCCCAAAAAGTAGCAATGACACTACGGGGTCGAGACTCATAAACAACATGGCGTCTCCACATATATGGCTGGCCCAAGAGAACATCATAGACATCCAGTGGGGAAACATCTCATAATACCTCATCCTTGAAGGGTTGGATGCCATATGACAATTGCCACTGTTGGCTRGCTGACACGGAGATCTCATCCTTGCCGAATCCACCCGATGTTGTATGGATGCAGGTGTGGTGTTGTTGACAATCCCAACTATTTGACGACCTCTGCTGATATGAGGTTTTTCTAGCTTCCGCTGTCAGCAACAAAATCCAACGGGGTCCCCTTTACCCACATCTTTGAATGAAAAAGGTGCTCCCCCTCTTCAAGATCTGTTGGTTCTTCTGGTTGAATTGTTGCGGTCGCGACAATAACAGTGGGGTCTGTGTCAATGATCTGTCCTTTACCAGTATTTCCAGAATCAGATTCTGAATCAGGGTTTGGCTCCTTCTCTTTGATCTCAGCCACCAATGACTATTTTGAGCGACATTCATCGGTGTTGCGCCCGGGCATTTTGTGGAAATCACACAATTTTATGGTGTCCTTCTTTGTCTTCCCGTGACCCTTCTTTTCCTGTGTCTTGGACTGGTTTTCAGAAGACTGTTTGTTAGGGCCGTCTTTTTCATACTTTGGTTGTTGCGGATTTGAAGACCCGAATTCCCATTTGTTCTGGTGGTCAAATTTCTGCTCTATTTTAACAACATATCCATAAGCAGCACCGAGTGATGAGATGTCCAGAAAATCCATTTCAGTCTGGATGTATTTGTGTAGAGCCCCATGGTATTTCAGAACCAAATGTTTCTTGGATTATTTGATACCCAGCTTGGTACACAAGGTATGGAAGGTATTGGTGAACTCTGTAATTGCATGGCCCCTCTCCTGCTGTAGTGTGGTCCATCTCATGTATTGGTCCTCATAGTTTCCAACAAGGTAATATTGTTCCTTTACCGCATCCACAAAAAATTCCCAAGTGGGATCGACCCCATATATTCCAGTCTCCTTTGTGGAACTTTTCTCTCAGTAAGTTTCCTACCGATGTTTGACATGAGGGAGAGCTTTGAGGAGTGCGAAGGTGATCTTTTCTTTGTCAGAAAAGTTGTGAATAGAGAAATAACCTTCTAGCAGACTTAACCATTTTTCTAGGGCTTCTGCATCTATCTGTCCTTCAAATACGGGAATATCAAAACTAACCTTTACCTTGAAAGGTGAGGTGCATCTAAAGTGGTCGCTTGATGAAGATGCACCTGATGCTATCGACAGGCGTTTAAGGATGTGGGAAAAATTCTCCATCATTTCATCCCTCACTCGCATGAGAGTTTTCTCAAGCAATAGACTGATAGGGTCGTCTGCTCCGTCTTTTTTATTTTCTTCCGTCATTGAGGGTTTATTGGGTGTGTGAGAGTTATTGTCTTCAAGAGAGACAAGCTCGAGACCCAACATGCTATACTCGGACCTCGTCAGGGATATGCACTGAGAAAACGATCAAGACCATCCTGCTCTAATACCACTGATTTGGATTATTTTCGGCACGAAATGAGAGCGGAGATATAATAAATAAATGCACAGAGATATTGCGTATATCCATTAATATAACAAAAATATATCAAAGATGCAACCATAAACATAGAGATACAGTAAAACACGATTTCTATTAATGAAATAAATGTACAGAGACTGTAAAAATACAGAGTGAAAGACTCGCTACAATGGTGGAAGCTTATCTCTTAGAAGAGATGTGACGGCTACTCACATTCGCAAGAAGATGAATAAAATGAGGCTTTGAAGGCCTCTTTACAATAAGTAGGAATTCCAAAAACCCTAGACATCCAAAAGCCTAACCCTAGGAGATGAAGCGCCAAAAGTTATGTGGGCCCCGTTTGGGTAAGTGAGTACATCAACTTCCCGGGGTCGTAACTTTTGCATACGATCTCTGTTTTAGGCATGTGATAGCTCGTTGGAAAGGTATCATTGAGGAGATTCATTTTGGGGGATCAATGATTCCTTTGGTCATAATTGAGAATCTAGATATCAAAAAAAAATTATTTGGGCCCTCAAAATGGCCTTGGAAGTTAAAATCTGCTAGAAATAGTAAATTGCCAAAATTGCCAGAAAACTGTTTTAAGCCAATTGGAAAAGGTGGGTGTCCACCGATATCCACCTGGATCAATCCTCCCTCCTTAGGAAGCAATGGTCTCCATTGCGTTGAGTTCCTGGGGGAGAGGGAAAAGCATTTGTTGGATCTGCATCTTGGTGAGCTGGTTGTATTGCTGGAGACATCGCGCTGCTATTTTGTGGAAGTTTGTCATGAACCTGTTGAAGCTGAGGCTGTTCAAAAAGTTGAGCTACATGAGAGGAAGGTGTGCAGAAGGAATATTTGTTCTTTTCTGCAACCTTGTTGACCTGCATCTGTTGGATAGAAGGTGCAGGGGGTGAGGCTGTAGTGGTTGCAGTGTCCTTTTGTTCCCCTTTTGAACAGATTGTGAAGAAGCTGAATTTTGCAGTATGAGATACTACCTTGCGAAACTTTTTAGGTGGAACAATAGCTGGAACTACCTCTGGTATTCTGTAGAGATGACCCCCAAAGTAACAATGAAACAACNAAGGAATATTTGTTCTTTTCTGCAACCTTGTTGACCTGCATCTGTTGGATAGAAGGTGCAGGGGGTGAGGCTGTAGTGGTTGCAGTGTCCTTTTGTTCCCCTTTTGAACAGATTGTGAAGAAGCTGAATTTTGCAGTATGAGATACTACCTTGCGAAACTTTTAAGGTGGAACAATAGCTGGAACTACCTCTGGTATTCTGTAGAGATGACCCCCAAAGTAACAATGAAACAACAGGGTTGAGACTCATAAACAACATGGCGTCTCCACATATATGGATGGCCCAAGAGAACATAACAGAAATCCAGTGGTGCAACATCACATAATACCTCATCCTTGAAGGGTTGGCTTCCATATGACAATCGAAACTGTTGGTTGGATGACACAGAGATATCATCCTTGATGAAGCCACCCAATGTTGTATGGTTGTGGGTGTGGTGTTGTCGACAATCCAAACTGTTTGACGACCTCTGCTGAGATGAGGTTTTTCTGGCTTCCGCTATCTATAATAAAATGCAGCAGGGTCCCCTTTACCCACATCTGTGAATGAAAAAGGTGCTTCCCCTCTTCAGGATTTGTTGGTTCTTCTGGTTGAATTGTTGCGGTCATGACAATAGAAGTGGGTTCTAAGTCAATGATCTGTCATTTACCATTATTTCCAGAATCAGATTCTAAATCAGGGTTCGGTTGCTTATCTTTGATCTCGACCACTGACTGTTTTGAGCGACATTCTTCGGTGTTGTGCCAGGGGTGTTTGCGGAAATCACACCTTTTTCCAATGTCCTTCTTTGTCTTCCCATGACCCTTCTTTTCCTACGTCTTGGAATGATTTTCGAGAGACTGTTTGTTAGGGTTGTCTTTGTCACACTTTTGTTGTTGTGGATTTGTAGACCTGAATTCCGGTTTGTTCTAGTGCTTAAATTTTTGCTCAATTTTAATAGTATATCGATAAGCAACACTGAGTGATGAGATGTCCAGAAAATCCATTTCAGTCTGGATGTATCTGTGTAGAGTCCCACGGTATTTCAGAACCAAATGTCGCTCGGAGTCTTTGATACCCAGCTTGGTGCACAAGGTATGGAAGGTATTGGTGAGCTCCGGAAGTGCTTGGCCCCTCTCTTGCCATAGTGTGGTCCATATCATGTACTGGTACTCATAGTTTCCAACAAGGTAATATTGTTCCTTTTCCGCATCCACAAAAAATTCCCAAGTGGGATTGGCCCCATATATTCCAGACTCCTATGTGGAACTTTTCTCCCAGTAAGTTTTCCACCAATGTTTGACATGAGGGAGAGGTTTAAGGAGTGTGAAGGTGATCTTTTCTTTGTCAGAAAAGTTGTGAAAAGAGAAATAACCTTCTAGCAGAGTTAACCATTTTTCTGGGGCTTCTGCATCTATGTGTCCTTCAAATACCGAAATATCAAAACTATCTTGTACCTTGAAAGGTGAGGTGCCTCAAAAGTGGCCTCTTGATGAAGATTTGCCTGATGCTATCAGCAGGCATTTAAGGATGTGGGAAAAATTCTCCATCATTTCGTCCCTCTGTCATGTGAGAGCTTGCTCAAGCAACAGATTGATAGGATCATCCACTCCATCATTTTTCTTTTCTTCCGCCATCGAGGGTTTCTTGGGTGTGCAAGAGAAATTGTCTTCAAGAAAGACAAGCTCAAGACCCAACTTTCTATACTCGGACCTCGTCGAGGACATGCACTAAAAAAAAGATCAAGACCAGCCTGCTCTTATACCACTGATCTGGATTACTTTCGGCACAAAATGAGAATGGAGATATAATAAAGAAACACACAGAGATATCGCGTATATCCAATAATATAATAGAAATATATCATAGATGCAACCATAAACACAGAGATACAGTAATAATAAATTTTTATTAATGAAATAAATGTACAGAGACTGTAAAAATACAGAGTGAAAGACTCTCTAGAATGGTGGCAGCTTATCTCTGAGAAGAGATGTGACGGCTACTCACATTCGCAAGTAGATGACTATGATGAGGCTCTGAAGGCCTTTTTACAATAAGCAGGAATGCCAAAAACCCAAGACATCCAAAAACCTAAGCCTAGGATATGAAGCACCAAAAGTCATGTGGGCCCCGTTTGGGTAAGTGAGTACATCAACTTCTCGGGGTCGTAACTTTTGCATACGATCTCCATTCTAGGTGTGTGAGAGCTTGTTGGAAAGGTATTTTTGAGGAGATTTATTTTGTTTTCTCAATCATGCCTTCAGATATGATTAAGAACCTTCATCTTGAAAAACCTTCTTTTGGGCCCTCAAAATGGCCCCGGAAGTTAAAACCTGCTAAAAATAGTAAACTGCCAAAATTGCCAGAAAACTGTTTCGAGCCAATTGGAAAAGGTGGGTGGCCACCGATATCCACCCGGATCAATCCTCCCTCTTTAGGAAGGAATGGTCTCCATTGCGTTGAGTTCCCAGGGGAGAGGGAAAAGCATTTGTTGGATCTGCATCTTGGTGAGTTGCTTGTAATGTTGGAGACGTCATGCTGCTTAGTTTGTGGAAGTTTGTCATGAACCTGTTGAAGCTGAGGCTATTCAACAAGTCGAGGTACATGAGAGGAAGGTGTGTAGAATGTATCTTTGTGATTCACTGCAACCTTGTCGACCTTCCTCTGTTGGATAGAAGGTGCAGGGGGCGAGGCTGTAGTGGTTGTAGTGTTCTTTTGTTCCCCTTTTGAACAGATTGTGAAGAAGCTGAAATTTTGCAGTATGAGATACTACCTTACGACACTTTTTCAGTGGAACAATAGTTGGAACTACCTCTGGTATTCTGTAGAGATGACCCCTCAATGTAAGAATGACACTACGGGGTCGAGACTCATAAACAACATGGAGTCTCCACATATATGGTTGGCCTAAGAGAACATCACAGACATCCAGTGGGGAATCATCACATTATACCTCATCCTTGAAGTGTTGTATGTCGTATTACAATCGACATTCTTGGCTGGCTGACATGGAGATCTCGTCCTTGCCGAAGCCACCCGATGTTGTATGGTTGCTGGTGTGGTGTTGTCGACAATCCCAACTGTTTGACGACCTCTGCTGAGATGACATTTTTCTGGCTTCCGCTATCAACAATAAAATGCAGTGGGGTCCCCTTTACCCACATCTGCGAATGAAAAAGGTGCTCCCCCTCTTCATGATTTGTTCGTTCTTTTGGTTGAATTGTTGCGATCGCGACAATAGTAGTGGGGTCTGCGTCAATAATCTATTATCTATCCTTTACCAGTATTTGAAGAATCAGATTCTAAATCAGGGTTCAGCTTCTTTTCTTTTAATATTGACTGCCAATGACTGTTTTGAGCAACATTCATCGGTGTTATGCCAGGGGATTTTGTGGAAATCACACCATTTTTGGTGTCCTTCTTTGTCTTCCCGTGACCCTTCTTTTCGTGTGTCTTGGACTGGTTTTTGGGAAACTGTTTGTTAGGGTCGTCTTTGTCATACTTTGGTTGTTGCGGATTTGCAGACCCAAATTCCCATTTGTTCTGGTGCTTAAATTTCTGCTCAATTTTGACAACATGTCGATAAGCAGCACCAAGTGATGAGATGTCCAGAAAATCCATTTCAGTATGGATGTATCTGCGTAGAGCCCCACGGTATTTCAGAACCAAATGTCGCTCAGAGTCTTTGATACCCAACTTGGTGCGCAAGGTATGGAAGGTATTGGTGAACTCTAGAACTGCTTGGCCCCTCTCTTGCCGTAGTGTGGTCCATCTCATGTACTGGTCCTCATAGTTGCCAACAGGGTAATATTGTTCCTTTACCACATTCACAAAAAAATCCCAAGTGGGATCGACCCCATATATTCCAAACTCCTCTGTGGAACTTTTCTCCCAGTATGTTTCCCACCAATGTTTGACATGAGGGAGAGCTTTAAGGACTGTGAAGGTCATGTTTTCTTTGTCGGAAAAGTTGTGAACAAAGAAATAACCTTCTAGCAGAGTCAACCATTTTTCTAGGGCTTTTGCATCTATCTGTTCTTCAAATACGGGAATATCAAAACTAACTTGTACCTTGAAAGGCTAGGTGCCTCCAAAGTGGCTGCTTGATGAAGATGTGTGTGATGCTATCGGTAGGCATTTAAGGATGTGGGCAAAATTCTCCATCATTTCGTCCCTCTATCGCGTGAGAGCTTGCTCAAGCAACAGATTGATAGGATTGTCCGCTCCATTGTTTTTCTTTTGTTCCGCCATCGAGGGTTTCTTGGGTGTGCGAGAGTGATTGTCTTCAAGAGAGAAAATATTGAGACCCAACTTTCTATAGTCGGACCTCGTCAGAAACATGCACTGAGAAAACGATCAAGACTAGCCTGCTCTGATACCACTGATCCAAATTATTTTCGGCAGGAACTGAGAGCAGAGATATAATAAAGAAATGCGTAGAGATATCGAGTATATCCAATAATATAAAAGAAATATATCAGAGATGAAACCATAAACATAGAGATATAGTAATACACGATTTCTATTAATGAAAGAAATGTACAGAGACTGTAAAAATACAGAGTGAAAGACTCACTAGAATGGTGGCAGCTTATCTTTGAGAAGAGATGTGATGGCTACTCGCATTCTCAAGAAGACAACTACAATAAGGCTTTGAAGGCCTTTTTAAAATAAGAAGGAATGACAAAAACCCCAGACATCCAAAAACCTAACCCTAGGAGATGAAGCGCCAAAATTTGTGTGGGCCCCGTTTGGGTAAGTGAGTACATCAACTTCCCGGGGTCATAACCTTTGCATACGATCTCCGCTTTAGGTGTGTGATAGCTCCTTTGAAAGGTACCATCAAGGAGATTCATTTTGGGGGCTCAATCATGCCTTCAAATATCATTGAGAATCTCGATCTCGAAAAACCTTCATTTGGGCCCTCAAAATGGCCTCGGAAGTTAAAACATGCTAAAAATAGGAAATTGCCTAGATTGCCAGAAAACTATTTTGAGCCACTTGGAAAAGGTGGGTGTCCACCGATATCCACCTCGATCAATTTTCCCTCCTTAGGAAGCAATGGTATCCATTGTGTTGAGTTCCCGGGGGAGAGGGAAAAGCATTTGTTGGATCTTCATCTTGGTGATGTGCTTGTATTGCTGGAGACGTCGCGTTGCTTAGTTTGTGGATTTTTTCATGAACTCGTTGAAGCTGGGGATGTTCAACAAGTTGAGCTACATGAGAGGAAGGTGTGTAGAAGGAATATTTATGCTTTGCTGCAACCTTGTTGACCTGCTTCTATTGGACAGAAGGTGCAGGGGGCAAGGCTGTAGTGGTTGCAGTGTCCTTTTGTAGTGGTTGCAGTGTCCTTACAACACTTTTTTGGTGGAACAATAGTTGGAACTACCTTTGGTATTCTGTAGAGATGACCCCCCAAAGAAGCAATGACACTACGGGGTCGAGACTCATAAACAACATGGCATCTCCACATATATGGTTGGCCCAAGAGAACATCACAGACAACCAGTGGGGAAACATCACATAATACCTCATCCTTGAAGGGTTGGATGTTGTATGACAACCGACAATGTTGGTTGGCTGACACAGAGATCTTGTCCTTGTCGAAGCCACCCAATGTTGCATGGTTGTGGGTGTGGTGTTTTCGACAATCCCAATTGTTTGACTACCTTTGCTGAGAAGAGGTTTTTCTGGCTTCCTCTATCAATAATAAAATGCAGCGGGGTCCCCTTTACCCACATCTATGAATGAAAAAGGTGCTCCCCCTCTTCAAGATTTGTTGGTTCTTCTGGTTGAATTGCTGGGGTCGTGGCAATAACAGTGGGGTCTGCGTCAATGATCTGTCCTTTACCAGTATTTCCAGAATCAGATTCTGAATCAGGGTTCAGCTCCTTGTCTTTGATCTCGGCCACCAATCACTATTTTGAGCGACATTCATCAGTGTTGTTCCAGGGTATTTTGTGTAAATCACACCATTTTCCAGTGTCCTTCTTTGTCTTCCTATGACCCTTCTTTATCTGTATCTTGGACTGGTTTTCAGGAGACTATTTGTTAGGGCCATCTTTGTCACACTTTGGTTGTTGCATATTTGGAGAACCGAATTCCCTCTTTTTCATGTGCTTAAATTTCTGCTCAATTTTAACAGTATAACAATAAGCAACACCAAGTGATGAGATGTCCAGAAAACCATTTCAGTCTGGATGTATCTGTGCAGAGCCCCACGGTATTTCAGAACCAAATGTCGCTCAGGGTATTTGATACGCAGCTTGGTACGCAAGGTATGGAAGGTATTGGTGAACTCCAGAACTGCTTGGCCCCTCTCTTGCCGTAGTGTGGTCCATCTCATGTACTGGTCCTCATAGTTGCCAACAGGGTAATATTGTTCATTTACCACATCCACAAAAAAATCCCAAGTGGGATCAGCCCCATATATTCCAAACTCCTCAATGGAACTTTGCTCCCAGTAAGTTTCCCACCAATTTTTGACATGAGGGATAGCTTTAAGGAGTGTGAAGGTGATCTTTTCTTTGTCGAAAAAGTTGTGAATATAGAAATAACCTTCTAGCAGAGTTAACCATTTTTCTAGGGCTTCCGCATCTATCTGTCCTTCAAATATGGGAATATCAAAACTAACTTGTACCTTGAAAGGCAAGGTGCCTCCAAAGTGGTTGCTTGATTAAGATGCACCTAATGCTATCGGCAAACGTTTAAGGATGTGGGCAAAATTCTCCATCATTTCGTCGCTCTGTCGCGTGAGAGCTTGCTCAAGAAATAGATTGATAGGATCGTCCGCTCCATCATTTTTCTTTTCTTCTGCCATCGAGGGTTTCTTGGGTGTGCGAGATCGATTGTATTCAAGAGAGACAAGCTCAGGACCCAAATTTCTTTACTCGGACCTTGTCAGGGACATGCACTGAAAAAATGATCAAGACCAGCCTGCTCTGATACCACTGATCCGGATTATTTTCGACAGGAAATGAGAGCGGAGCTATAATAAGGAAATGCCCAGAGATATCGCATATATATAATAATATAATAGAAATATCTCAAAGATGCAACCATGAACATATATATATAGTAATACACGATTTCTATTAATGAAATAAATGTACAGAGACTGTAAAAATACAGAGTGAAATACTCGCTAGAATGGTGGAAGCTTATCTCTGAGAAGAGATGTGATGGTTTCTTTCATTCACAAGAAGATGAATGAAATGAGGCTCTGAAGGCCTTTTTACAAGAATCAGGAATGCAAAAAACCCCAAACATCCAAAAACCTAACCCTAGGAGATGAAGCGCCAAAAGTCGTGTGGGCCCCGTTTGGGTAAGTGAGTACATCAACTTCCCGGGGTCGTAACTTTTGCATGCGATCTCTATTTTAGGCCTGTGATAGCTTGCTGGAAAGGTATTTTTGAGGAGATTCATTTTGCAAGATCAATCATCCCTTCAGATCTCGAAAATCCTCATTCCTGAAAAACCTTCATTTGCACCCTCAAAATGGCCCCGAAAGTTAAAACCTGCTAAAAATAATAAATTTCCAAAATTGCTAGAAAACTGTTTTGAGCCAGTTGGAAAAGGTGGGTGGCCACCGATATCCACCTGGATCAATCCTCCCTCCTTAGGAAACAATCATCTCCATTTTGTTGAGTTCCTGATGGAGAGGGAAAAGCATTTGTTCGATCTGCATCTTGGTGAGCTGCTTGTATTGCTGGAGACGTCGCGTTGATTAGTTTGTGGAAGTTTGTCATAAACCTGTTGAAGCTGAGGTTATTCAACAAGTCGAGCTACATGAGAGGAAGGTGTGCAAAAGGAATCTTTGTGCTTTGCTGCAACCTTGTCGACCTGCTTATGTTGGATAGAAGGTGCATGGACCGACGCTGTAGTGGTTGCAGTGTCATTTTGTTCCCCTTTTTAACAGATTGTGAAGAAGATGAATTTTGGATTATGAGATACTACCTTACGACACTTTTTAGGTGGAACAATAGTTGGAACTACCTCTGGTATTCTGTAGAGATGACCCCCCAAAGTAACAATTACACTACGGGGTTGAGACTCATAAACAACATGGCATCTGCACATATATGGTTGGCCCAAGAGAACATCACAGACATTCAGTGGGGCAACATCACATAATACCTCATCCTTGAAGGGTTATATGATGTATGACAATCGACACTATTGGTTGGCTAACACAGAGATCTCGTCCTTGTCGAAGCCACCCGATGTTGTATGGTTGTGAGTGTGGTGTTGTTGACAATCCCAACTATTTCATGACCTCTGCTTAGATGAGGTTTTCTGGCTTCCGCTATCAACAATAAAATGCAGTGGCATCCCCTTTACCCACATCTGTGAATGGAAAAGGCACTCCCCCTCTTCAGGATCTGTTGGTTCTTCTTGTTGAATTGTTGCGGTCGTGACAATAGCAGTGGGGTCTGTGACAATGATCTGTCCTTTACCAGTATTTCCAGAATTAGATTCTGAATCAGGGTTTGGCTCCTTGTCTTTGAACTCGACCACCAATGACTGTTTTGAGTGACATTCATCGGTGTTGTGCCAGGGGCGTTTGTGGAAATCACACCATTTTCTGGTGTCCTTCTTTGTCTTCCCGTGACCCTTCGTTTCCTGTACCTTGAAAGGAGAGGTGCATCCAAAGTGGTCTCTTTATGAAGATGCGCCTGATGCTATTGGCAGGCTTTTAAGGATGTGGGAAAAACTCTCCATCATTTCGTCCCTCTGTCGCGTGAAAGCTTGCTTAAGCAACAGATTGATAGGATCGTCCACTCCATAATTTTTCTTTTCTTCCGCCATCGAGGGTTTCTTGGGTGTGTGAGAGTGAATGTCTTCAAGAGAGACAACCTCGAGACCCAACTTGCTATACTCGGACCTCGTCGGGGACATGCACTGAGAAAACGATCAAGACCAGCCTGCTCTGATACCACTGATCTGGACTATTTTCGGCACGAAATGAGAGCAGAGATATAATAAAGAAATGCATAGAGATATCGCGTATATCCAATAATATAATGGAAATATATCAAAGAGGCAACCATAAACATAGAGATACAGTAATACACAATTTCTAGTAATGAAATAAATGTACAGAGACTGTAAAAATACAGAGTAAAAGACTCGCTAGAATGGTGGCAGCTTATCTATGAGAAGAGATGTGACGGCTACTCGCATTCACAAGAAGTTGAATACAATGAGGCTCTGAAGGCATTTTTACAATAAGTAGGAATGCCAAAAACCCAAGACATCCAAAAACCTAACCCTAGGAGATGAAGCGCCAAAAGTCATGTGGGCCCCGTTTTGGTAAGTGAGTACATCAACTTCCCAAGGTCGTAACTTTTGCATTAAATCTCTATTTTAGGCATGTGGTAGCTTGTTCGAAAGGTATCATCGAGGAGATTCATTTTGGGGGCTAATTCATGCCTTTGGGTATCATTGAGAACCTTGATCTCGAAAAACCTTCATTTGGGCCCTCAAAATGGCCCCGGAAGTTTGTGGGTGGCCACTGATATCCACCTGGATCAATCCTCCCTCCTTAGGAAGCAATGGTATCCATTGTGTTGAGTTTCCAGGGGAGAGGGAAAAGCATTTGTTGGATATGCATATTATTGAGCTGCTTGTATTGCTGGAGACGTCACGCTCCTTAGTTTGTCAAAGTTTGTCATGAACCTGTTGAAGTTGTGGCTATTCAGCAAGTCAAGCTACATGAGAGGAAGGTGTACAAAAGAAATATTTGTGTTTGCTGGAACCTTGTTGACCTGCTTCTATTGGATAGAAGGAGTAAGGGGCGAGGCTGTAGTGGTTGCAGTGTCCTTTTGTTCCCCTTTTGAACAGATTGTGAAGAAGCTGAATTTTGCAGTATGAGATACTACCTTGCGACACGTTTTAGGTGGAACAATAGTTGGAACTACCTTTGGTATTCTGTAGAGATGACCCCCCAAAGTAACAATGACACTACGAGGTTGAGACTCATAAACAACATGGAATNATCTCCACATATATGGTGTGCCCAAGAGAACATCACAGACATCAAGTGGGCCAACATCACATAATACCTCATCCTTGAAGGGTTGGATGCCATATGACAATCGACACTATTGGCTGGCTAACATGGAGATCTCGTCCTTGCCGAATCCACCTGATGTTGTATGGCTGCGGGTGTGGTGTTGTCGACAATCCCAACTGTTTGATGACCTCTGCTGAGATGAGGTTTTTCTGGCTTCTGCTATCAATAATAAAATGCAGCGGGGTCCCCTTTACCCACATCTGTGAATGAAAAAGGCGCTCCCCCTCTTCAGTATCTGTTGGTTCTTTTGGTTGAATTGCTGCGGTCGCAACAATAGCAGTGGGGTCTGTGTCAATGACCTGTCCTTTACCAATATTTCCAAAATCAGATTCTGAATCAGTGTTCGGCTCCTTGTCTTTGATCTTGGCCACCAATGACTATTTTGAGCGACATTCATCAGTGTTGTGCCAGGGGATTTTGTAGAAATCACACCATTTTCTGATGTCCTTCTTTGTCTTATTGTGACCCTTTGTTTCCTGTGTCTTGGACTGGTTTTCAGGAGACTGTTTGTTAGGGCCGTCTTTGTCATACTTTGGTTGTTGCAGATTTATATACACGAATTCCCGTTTGTTCTGGTGCTTAAATTTCTGCTCAAATTTAATAGCATATCGATAAGCATCACTGAGTGATGAGATGTCCAGAAAATCCATTTCAGTTTGGATGTATTTGTGTAGAGCCCCACGGTATTTCAAAACCAAATGTCGCTCAGAGTCTTTGATACCTAGCTCAGAGTGTCTTTTCGCAGTGTGGTCCATCTCATGTACTGGTCCTCATAGTTGCCAACAGGGTAATATTGTTGCTTTACTGCATCCACAAAAAAATCCCAAGTGGGATTGACCCCATATATTCTAGAATCTGCATCTTGGTGAGCTACTTGTATTGCTGGAGACATCGCACTACTTAGTTTGTGGAAGTTTGTCATGAACCTATTGAAGCTGAGGCTTTTCAACAAGTCGAGATACATGAGAGGAAGGTGTGCATAAGGAATCTTTGTTCTTGGGTGCAACCTTGTCAACCTGCTTTTGTTGGATAGAAGGTGCAGGGGGCGAGGCTGTAGTGGTTGCAATGTCATTTTGTTCCCCTTTTGAACAGATTGTGAAGAAGCTAAATTTTGCAGCATGAGATACTACCTTGCGACACTTTTCAGGTGGAACAATAGTTGGAACTACCTTTGGTATTCTTTAGAGATGACCCCCCAAAGTAACAATGACACTACGGGGTCTAGACTCATAAACAACATGGCATCTCCACATATATGGTTGGCCCAAGAGAACATCACAAACATCCAGTGGGGCAACATCACATAATACCTCATCCTTGAAGGGTTGGATGCCATATGACAATCGACATTATTGGCTGGCTGACACGGAGATCTCGTCCTTGCCGAAGCCACCCGATGTTGTATGGTTGCGGGTGTGGTGTTGTCAACAATCCCAATTGTTTGACAACCTCTGCTGAGATGAGGTTTTTCTGGCTTTCGCTATCAAAAATAAAATGCAGAGGGGTCCCCTTTAACCACATCTGTGAATGAAAAAGGCACTCCCCCTCTTCAAGATCTTTTGGTTCTTCTGGTTGAATTGTTGTGGTCGCGACAATAGTAGTGGAGTCTGCATTAATAATTAGTCATTTACCAATATTTCCAGAATCAGATTCTGAATCAGGGTTCAGCGCCTTGTCTTTGATCTCGACCACCAATGACTGTTTTCAGCAACATTCATCGGTGTTGTGCCAGGGTATTTTGTAGAAATAACACCATTTTTCGGTGTCCTTTGTCTTCCCGTGACCCTTCTTTTCCTATGTCTTCGACTGGTTTTCGGGAGACAGTTTGATAGGGTCGTCTTTGTCATACTTTGGTTGTTGTGTATTTGTAGACCCAAATTCCCATTTGTTCTGGTGCTCAAATTTCTACTCATTTTTAACAACATATCGATAAGCAGCACCGAGTGATGAGATGTCCAGAAAATCCATTTCAGTATGGATGTATCTGTGTAGAGCCCCACGGTATTTCAGAACCAAATGTCGCTTGGAGTCTTTGATACCCAGCTTGGTGTGAAAGGTATGGAAGGTATTGGTGAACTCCAAAACTTCTTGGCCCCTCTCTTTGCATAGTGTGGTCCATCTCATGTACTGGTCCTCATAGTTGCCAACAAGGTAATATTGTTCCTTTACCACCTCCACAAAAAAATCCCAAGTGGGATCGACCCCATATATTCCAGACTCCTCTATGGAACTTTGCTCCCAGTAAGTTTCCCACCAATGTTTGACATGAGGGAGAGCTTTAAGGAGTGCGAAGGTGATCTTTTCTTTGTCGGAAAAGTTTTGAACAGAGAAATAACCTTCTAGCAGAGTTAACCATTTTTCTAGGGCTTTTGCATCTATTTTTCCTTCAAATACGGGAATATCAAAACTAACTTGTACCTTGAAAGGCAAGGTGCCTCCAAAGTGGCCGCTTTATGAAGATGCACTTGATGTATCGACAGGCGTTTAAGGATGTGGGAATATCAAAACTAACTTGTATCTTGAAAGGTGAGGTGGCTCCAAAGTGGTTTCTTGATGAAGATGCACATAATGCTATCGACAGGTGTTTAAGGATGTGGGAAAAATTCTCCATCATTTCGACCCTCTGTCGCGTGAGAGCATGCTCAAGCAATAGATTGATAGGATCGTCCGCTCTTTCATTTTTTTTTCTTCCACCACCGAGGGTTTCATGGGTGTGCAAGAGCGATTATATT
>JASDQU010100036.1:250315-276921 GCA_032191745.1 Picea mariana | reverse complement strand
CTTCTGTTGGATAGAAGGTGCAGGGGGCGAGGCTGTAGTGGTTGCAGTGTCCTTTTGTTCCCCTTTTGAACAGATTGTGAAGAAGCTGAATTTTGCAGTATGAGATACTACCTTGCGACACTTTTTAGGTGGAACAATAGTTGGAACTACCTCTGGTATTCTGTAGAGATGACCCCTCAATGTAACAATGACACTACAGGGTCAAGACTCATAAACAACATGGAGTCTCCACATTTATGGTTGGCCCAAGAGAACATCATAGACATTCAGTGGGGAACCATCACATAATACCTCATCCTTGAAGTGTTGGATGTCGTATTACAATCGACATTCTTGGCTGGCTGACATGGAGATCTCATCCTTGACGAAGCCACCCAATGTTGTATGGCTGCTGGTGTGGTGTTGTCGACAATCCTTGTCTTTGATCTCGACCACCAATCACTGTTTTGAGCGACATTCATCGGTGTTGTGCCAGGGGATTTTGTGGAAATCACACCATTTTTTGGTGTCCTTCTTTGTCTTCCTGTGACCCTTCTTTTCCTGTGTCTTGGATTGGTTTTCAGGAGACTGTTTGTTAGGGCCGTCTTTGTCATAGTTTGGTTGTTGCAGATTTACAGACCTGAATTCCCATTTGTTCTGGTGCTTACATTTCTGTTCAATTTTAACAACATATCGATAAGCAGCATTGAGTGATGAGATGTCCAGAAAATCCATTTCAGTCTAGATGTATCTATGTAGAGCCCCACGGTATTTCAGAACCAAATGTCACTCGGAGTCTTTTATACCCAACTTGGTGCACAAGGTATGGAAGGTATTGGTGAAATTCGGAACTGCTTGGCCCCTCTCTTGCCGCAGTGTGGTCTATCTCATGTACTGGTCCTCATAGTTGCCAACAGGGTAATATTATTCCTTTACTGCATCTACAAAAAATTCTCAAGTGGGATCGACCCCATATATTCTAGACTCCTCTATGGAAATTTTCTCCCAGTAAGTTTCCCACCAATGTTTGACATGAGGGAGAGCTTTAAGGAGTGCAAAGGTGATCTTTTCTTTGTCGGAAAAGTTGTAAACAAAGAAATAACCTTCTAGCAGAGTTAACCATTTTTCTAGGGCTTTTGCATCTATCTGTCCTTCAAATACGGGAATATCAAAACTAACATGTACTTTGAAAGGTGAGGTGCCTCCAAAGTGGCCGCTTGACAAAGATGCACCTGATGCTATCGGTGGGTGTTTAAGGATATGGGAAAAATTCTCCATCATTTCGTCCCTCTGTCGCATGAGAGCTTGCTCAAGCAATAGATTGATATGATCGTCCGCTACGTCATTTTTTTTTTATTCCTCCATCGAGTGTTTCTTGGGTGTGCGAGAGGAAATGTCTTCAAGAGAGACAAGCTCGAGACCTAACATGCTATACTCAGACCTCATCAGGGACCAGCACTGAAAAAATGATCAAGACCAAACTGCTCTGATACCATTGATCTGGATTATTTTCGGCACGAAATGAGAGCGGAGATATAATAAAGAAATGCACAGAGATATCGTGTATATCCAATAATATAACATAAATATATCATAGATGCAACCATAAACAAAGAGATACAGTAATACACAATTTTTATTAATGAAATAAATGTACAAAGACTGTAATAATATATATTGAAAGACTCGCTAGAATGCTGGCAGCTTATCTCTAAGAAGAGATGTGACGGCTACTCGCATTCACAAGAAGATGACTACAATGAGGCTCTAAAGGATTTTTTACAATAAGTAGGAATGCCAAAAACCCCAGGCATCCAAAAACCTAACCCTAGGAGATGAAGCGCCAAAAGTCATGTGGGGTCCGTTTGGGTAAGTGAGTACATCAACTTCCTGGGGTCGTAACTTTTGCATACGATCTTTGTTTTAGGCGTGTGATAGCTCGTTGGAAAGGTATAATCAAGGAGATTCATTTTGGAGGCTCAATCATGCATTTGGATATAACTAAGAACCTTGATCTTGAAAAACATTCATTTGGGCCCTCTAAATGGCCCCGAAAGTTAAAACCTGCTAAAAATAGTAAATTTCCAAAATTGCCAGAAAACTGTTTTGATCTAGTTGGAAAAGTTGGCTGGCCATTGATATCCACCTGGATCAATCCTCCCTCATTAGGAAGCAATGGTCTCCATTGTGTTGAGTTCCTGGGGGAGAGGGAAAAGCATTTTTTGGATCTGCATCTTGGTGAGCTGCTTGTATTGCTGGAGACGTCGCGCTACTTAGTTTGTGGAAGTTTGTCATGAACCTGTTGAAGCTGAGGATGTTCAAAAAGTCAAGCTACATGAGAGGAAGGTGTGCAGAAAGAATCTTTGTGCTTTGTTGCAACCTTGTCGACCTGCTTCTGTTGGATAGAAGGTGCAGGGGGCGAGGCTCTAGTGGTTGCAGTGTCCTTTTGTTCCCCTTTTGAATAGATTGTGAAGAAGTTGAATTTTGTAGTATGAGATACTACCTTGTGACACTTTTTAGGTGGAACAATAGTTGGAACTACCTCTGGTATTTTGTAGAGATGACACCACAAAGTAACAATGACTCTACGGGGTCAAGACTCATAAACAACATGGTGTCTCCACATAAATGGTTGGCCCAAAAGAACATCATAGACATCCAGTGGGGAAACATCACATAATACCTCATCCTTGAAGGGTTGGATGCCGTATGATAATCGACACTTTTGGATGGCTGACACGAGGATCTCGTCCTTGCCGAAGCCATCCGATGTTGTATGGCTGCTGGTGTGGTGTTGTCGACAATCCCAACTGTTTGACGACCTCTACTGACATGAGGTTTTTTTGGCTTCCTCTATCAAGAAGAAAATGCAGCGGGGTCCCCTTTACCCACATCTGTGAATGAAAAAGGCTCCCCCACTCTTCAAGATCTGTTGGTTCTTCTGGTTGAATTGTTGTAGTTGCGACAATAGCAGTGGGGTCTACGTCAATGATCTGTCCTTTACCAGTATTTCCAGAATTAGATTATGAATCAGGGTTCGGCTCCTTGTCTTTGATCTTGGTCACCAATGACTGTTTTGAGTGACATTCATCAGTGTTGTGCCAGGGAATTTTTTGGAAATCACACCATTTTCTGGTGTCCTTCTTTGTCTTCCTGTGACCCTTATTTTCCAGTGTCTTGGACTGGTTTTTGGGAGACTATTTGTTATGGTTGTCTTTGTCATAGTTTGGTTGTTGTGGATTTGCAGACCCGAATTCTCATTTGTTCTTGTGCTTAAATTTCTTCTCAATTTTAACAGCATATCGATAATCAGCACCAAGTGATGAGATGTCCAGAAAATCCATTTCAGTCTGGATTTATCTGTGTAGAGCCCCACGGTATTTCAAAAGCAAATGTCGCTCAGAGTCTTTGATACCCAGCTTGGTGCGCAAGGTATGGAAGGTATTGGTCAACTTCAGAACTGCTTGGCCCCTCTCTTTCCGAAGTGTGGTCCATCTCATGTACTGGTCCTTATAGTTGCCAACAAGGTAATATTGTTCCTTTACGACATCCACAAAAAAATCCCAAGTGAGATCGGCCCCATATATTCCAGACTCCTCTGTGGAACTTTGCTCCCAGTAAGTTTCCCACCAATGTTTGACATGAAGGAGAGTTGTAAGGAGTGCGTAGGTGATCTTTTCTTTGTTGAAAAATTTGTGAACAACGAAATAACCTTCTAGTAGAGTTAACCATTTTTCTAGGGCTTCTGCATCTATCTATCCTTCAAATATGGGAATATCAAAGCTAACTTGTATCTTGAAAGGCGAGGTGCCTCCAAATTGGACCGCTTGATGAATATGTGCCTGATGCTATTGGCAGGCGTTTAAGGATGTGGGAAAAATTATCCATCATTTCGTCCGTCTGTCGCGTGAGAGCTTGCTCAAGCAACAGATTGATAGGATCGTTCGCTCCTTCGTTTTTATTTTCTTCCACCATAAAGGGTTTCTTGGGTGTGTGAGAGCGATTGTCTTCAAGAGAGACAAGCTCGAGACCCAACTTCCTATACTCAGACCTCATCTGGGACATGCACTGAAAAAACGATGAAGACTAGCCTGCTCTGATACCACTTATCCAGATTATTTTCGGCATGAAATAAGAGCAGATATATAATAAAGAAATGCACAGAGATATCGCGTATATCCAATAATATAACAAAAATATATCATAGATGCAACCATAAACACAGAGATACAGTAATACACGATTTCTATTAATGAAATAAATGTACAGAGACTGTAAAAATACAGAGTGAAAGACTCGCTAGAATGGTGGCAGCTTATCTCTGAGAAGAGATGTGACAGCTACTCTCATTCGCAAGAAGATGACTACAATTAGGCTCTGAAGCCCTTTTTACAATAAGAAGGAATTCCAAAAACCTCATACATCCAAAAACCTAACCCTACGAGATGAAGCACCAAAAGTCATGTGGACCCCGTTTGGATAAGTGAGTACATCAACTTCCCGGGGTCGTAACTTTTGCATACGTTATCTGTTTTATGCGTGTGATAGCTCGTTGGAAAAGTATCATCGAGGAGATTAATTTTGGGGGATCAATCATGAATTTGAATATCATTGAGAACCTAGATCTAGAAAAACCTTCATTTGGGCCCTCAAAATGGCCCCAAAAGTTAAAACCTGCTAAAAATAGTAAATTGCCAAAATTGCTAGAAAACTGTTTTAGCCAATTGGAAAAGGTGGGTGGCCACCGATATCCACTTGGATCGATCCTCCCTCCTTAGGAAGCAATGGTCTCCATTATGTTGAGTTCCCGGGGGAGAGGGAAAAACATTTGTTGGATCTGCATCTTAGTGAGTTGCTTGTATTGCTGGAGGCATCGCGTTGCTTAGTTTGTGGAAGTTTGTCATGAACCTGTTGAAGCTGAGGTTGTTCAAAAATTTGAGGTTTGTCCTTTTTCTCCCCTTTTGAACAGATTGTGAAGAAGCCAAATTTTGCAGTATGAGATACTACCTTGCGACACTTTTTAGGTGGAACAATAGTTGGAACTACCTCTGGTATTCTTTAGAGATGACCCCCCAAAGTAACAATGATGCTACAGGGTTGAGACTCATAAACAACATGGCGTCTCCACATATATGGTTGGCCCAAGAGAACATCACAGACATCCAGTGGGGCAACATCACATAATACCTCATCCTTGAAGGGTTGGATGCCATAAGACAATCGACACTGTTGGTTGGCTGACACGGAGATCTCGTCCTTTCCAAAGCCACCCGATGTTGTATGGCTGCGGGTGTGGTGTTGTTGAAAATCCCAACTGTTTGACGACCTCTGCTGAGATGGAGTTTTTATGGCATCCACTGTCAACAATAAAATGCAGCGGGGTCCCCTTTACCCACATCTGTGAATGAAAAAGGTACTCCCCCTCTTCAGGATCTGTTGGTTCTTTTGGTTTAATTTCTACGGTCACGACAATAGCAGTGGGGTCTGCGTCAATGATCTGTCCTTTACCTGTATTTCAGGAATCAAATTCTGAATCAGGGCTTGGATCCTTGTCTTTGATCTCGGCCACCAATGAATGTTTTGAGCGAAATTCATCGGTGTTGTGCCAAGGGATTTTGTGGAAATCACACCATTTTCTGGTGTCTTTCTTTGTCTTCTCGTGACCCTTCTTTTCCTGTTTCTTGGACTGGTTTTCAGGAGACTGTTTGTTAGGGATGTCTTTTTCATAGTTTGGTTGTTGCGGATTTGAAGACCCGAATTCCTGTTTGTTCTGGTGCTTAAATTTCTGCTCAATTTTAACATCATATCGATAAGCAGCACCGAGTGATGAGATGTCCAGAAAATCCATTTCAGTCTAGATGTATCTGTGTAGAGCCCCACGGTATTTCAGAACCAAATGTTGTTGGGAGTCTTTGATACCCAGCTTGGTGCGCAAGGCATGGAAGGTATTGGTGAACTCTGGAACTGCTTGGCCCCTCTCTCACCGCATTGTGGTCCATCTCATGTACTAGTCCTTATAGTTTCCAACAAGGTAATATTGTTCCTTTACCGCATCCACAAAAAAATCTCAGGTGGGATCGACCCCATACATTCTAGACTCCTCTGTGGAACTTTTCTCCTAGTAAGTTTCCCACCAATGTTTGACATGAGGGAGAGCTTTAAGGAGTGTGAAGGTGATCTTTTCTTTGTCGAAAAATTTGTGAACAGAGAAATAACCTTCTAGCAGAGTTAACCATTTTTCTAGTGCTTATGCATCTATCTATCCTTCAAATACGGGAATATCAAAACTAACTTGTACCTTGAAAGTCGAGGTGCCTCCAAAGTGGATTCTTGATGAAGGCATGATGCTGTTGGAAGGCATTTAAGGATGTGGTAAAAATTCTCCATCATTTCGTCCATCTATCGCGTGAGAGCTTACTCAAGCAACAGATTGATGGGATCGTTCGCTCCGTCATTTTTCTTTTCTTCCGCCATCGAGGGTTTCTTGGGTGTGAGAGAGAGATTGTCTTCAAGAGAGACAAGCTCGAGACCCAAATTGCTATACTCAGACCTCGTTGGGGACATGCACTGAAAAAATGATCAAGACCAGCCTGCTGCTGATACCACTGATTCGGATTATTTTCGGCACGAAATTAGAGTGGAGATATAATAAATAAATGCACAGAGATATCGCGTATATCCAATAATATAACAAAAATATATCAGAGATGCAACCATAAATGCAGAGATACAGTAATACACGATTTGTATTAATGAAATAAATGTACAGAGACTGTAAAAATACAGAGTGAAAGACTCGCTAGAATGGTGGCAGCTTGTCTCTGAGAAAAGATGTGACGGCTACTCGCATTAGCAAGAAGATGACTACAATGACGTTCTGAAGGCCTTTTTACAATAAGTGAGAATGCCAAAAATCCCAAACATCCAAAAACCTAATTCTAGGAGATGAAGCAACAAAATTCATGTGGGCCCCGTTTGGGTAAGTGAGTACATCAACTTCCCGGGGTCGTAACTTTTGCATACGATCTCTGTTTTAGGCATGTGATAGCTCGTTGGAAAGGTATCGTCAAGAATATTCATTTTGGGGGCTCAAAAATTCCTTTATATATTATTAAGAACATCTATATTGAAAAATATTCATTTGGGCCCTCAAAATGGCCCCGAAAGTTAAAACCTGCCAAAAATAGTAAATTGCCAAAATTGCCAGAAAACTATTTTGAGCCAGTTGGAAAAGGTGGGTGACCACCATTATCCACCTGGATCAATCATCCCTTTTTATGAAGCAATGGTCTCCATTGCGTTGAGTTCCCGGGGGAGAGGGAAAAGCATTTGTTGGATCTGCATCTTGGTGAGTTGCTTGTATTGTTGGAGACATCGCGCTGCTTAGTTTGTGGAAGTTTGTCATGAACATGTTGAGGATGAGGTTGTTCAACAAGTCGAGCTACATGAGAGGAAGGTGTGCAGAAGGAATCTTTGTGCTTTGTTGCAACCTTATCGACTTGCTTCTGTTGGATAGAAGGTGAAGGGGGCGAGGCTGTAGTGGTTGCAGTGTCATTTTGTTCCCCTTTTGAACAGATTGTGAAGAAGCTGAATTTTGCAGTATGAGATACTACCTTGTGACACTTTTTAGGTGGAACAATAGTTGGAACTACCTATAGTATTCTTTAGAGATGAACCCCCAATGTAATAATGACACTATGGGGTCGAGACTCATAAATAACATGGCGTCTCCACATATATGGTTGGCCGAAGAGAACATCACAGACATCTAGTGGGGAAACATCACATAATACCTCATCCTTGAAGGGTTGGATGTTGTATAACAATCGACACTGTTGGTTGGCTGACACGGAGATCTCGTCCTTGCCAAAGCCACTCAATGTTGTATTGCGTGTTGTCAACAATCCCAACCGTTTGATCACCTCTACTGAGATGAGGTTTTTCTGGCTTCCGCTATCAACAATAAAATGCAGCGAGGTCCCCTTTACCCACATCTGTGAATGAAAAAGGCACTCCCCTTCTTCAAGATCTATTGGTTCTTCTGGTTGAATTGTTGCGGTCACAACAATAGCAGTGGGGTCTGCGTCAATGATCTGTCCTTTACCAATATTTCCATAATCAGATTCTAAATCAGGGTTCGGCTCCTTGTCTTTGATCTCGGCCACCAATGATTGTTTTGAGTGACATTCATCGATGTTGTGCCAGGGGATTTTGTAGAAATCACACCATTTTTCAGTTTCCTTCTTTGTCTTCCCATGACCCTTCTTCTCCTGTGTCTTGGACTAGTTTTCGGGAGACTGTTTGTTAGGGCCATCTTTGTCATACTTTGGTTGTTGCGGATTTGCAGACCCAAATTCCCATTTGTTCTGGTGCTTAAATTTCTGCTGAATTTTAACAGCATATCCATAAGCAGCACTGAGTGATGAGATGTCTAGAAAATCCATTTCAGTCTAGATGTATCTGTGTAGAGCCCCATGGTATTTCAGAACCAAATGTCGCTCGGAGTCTTTGATACCCATCTTGGTGCACACGGTATGGAAGGTATTGGTGAAATTTGGAACTTCTTGTCCCCTCTCTTGCCACAGTGTGGTCCATCTCATGTACTGGTCCTCATAGTTTTCAACAGGGTAATATTTTTCTTTTACCACATCCACAAAAAAATCCCAAGTGGGATCGACCCCATATATTCTAGACTCCTCTATGGAAATTTCCTCCCAGTAAGTTTCCCACCAATGTTTGACATGAGGGAGAGCTTTAAGGAGTGTGAAGGTGATCTTTTCTTTGTCGAAAAATTTGTGAACAGAGAAATAACCTTCTAGCAGAGTTAACCATTTTTCTAGGGCTTCTGCATCTATCTATCCTTCAAATACGAGAATATCAAAAGTAACTTGTACCTTGAAAGGTGAGGTGCCTCCAAAGTGACTACTTGATGAAGATGTGCCTGATGCTATCGGCAGATGTTTAAGGATGTGGGAAAAATTCTTCATCATTTCGTCCCTCTGTCGCTTGAGAGCTTGCTCAAGCAACAGATTGATAGGATTGTCTGCTCCGTCGTTTTTCTTTTCTTCCACCATCGAGGGTTTCTTGGGTGTGAGAGAGTGATTTTCTTCAAGAGAGACAAGCTCGAGAACCAACTTGCTATACTCGGACCTCGTCGGGGACATGCACTGAAAAAACAATCAGGACAAGCCCTCTCTGATACCACTGATCAGGATTATTTTCTGCACGAAATGAGAGCGGAGATATAATAAAGAAATGCACAGAGATATCGCTTATATCCAATAATATAACAGAAATATATCAGACATGCAACCATAAACACAAAGATACAGTAATACACGATTTCTATCGAAGAAAGAAATGTACAGAGACTGTAAAAATACAGAGTGAAAGACTCGCTAGAATGGTGGCAGCTTATGGCTGAGAAGAGATGTGACGGCTACTCGCATTCACAAGAAGATGACTACAATGAGGCTTTGAAAGGATTTTTACAATAAGTAGGAATACCAAAAACCCCAAACTTCCAAAAACCCAACCCTAGGAGATGAAGCACCAAAAGTCATGCGGGCCCCGTTTGGGTAAGTGAGTACATCAACTTCCCGGGGTCGTAACTATTGCATATGATCTCCGTTTTAGGCGTGTGATAGCTCATTGGAAAGGTATCATCGAGGAGATTCATTTTGGGGGCTCAAAAATGCCTTCAATTATCATTGAGAACCTTGATCTCAAAAAACCTTCATTTGGGCCCTGAAAATGGCCCCGGAAGTTAAAACCTGCCAAAAATAGTAAATTGCCAAAATTGCCAGAAAACTATTTTGAGCCAGTTGGAAAAGGTGGGTGGCCACCGATATCCACCTAGATCAATCCTACCTCCTTAGGAAGCAATGGTCTCCATTGCGTTGAGTTCCCGGGGGAGAGGGAAAAGCATTTGTTGGATCTGCATCTTGGTGAGTTGCTTGTATTGCTAGAGATGTCGCGCTGCTTAGTTTGTGGAAGTTTGTCATGAACCTGTTGAATCTAAGGCTGTTCAAAAAGTTGAGCTACATGAGAGGACAGTGTGCAGAAGGAATCTTAATTTTTGCTTCGTTGTAACCTTGTCTACCTCCTTCTGTTGGATAGAAGGTCCAGGGGGCAAGGTTGTGAGAGCTTGCGAAACATTTTTAGGTGGAACAATAGTTGGAACTACCTATGCTATTCTGTAGAGATGATCCCCCAAAGTAACAATGACACTATGGGGTCGAGACTCATAAACATCATAGCATCTCCACATATATGGTTGGCCCAAGAGAACATCATAGACATCCAGTGGGGCATAATCACATAATACCTCATCCTTGAAGGGTTGGATGGCGTATGACAATCGACACTATTAGTTGCATGACACGGAGATCTCATCCTTTCCGAAGCCACCCAATGTTGTATGGCTGCGGGTGTGGTGTTGTCGACAATCCCAACTATTTCATGACCTCTGCTGAGATGAGGTTTTTATGGCTTCTGCTATCAACAATAAAATGCACCGGGGTCCCCTTTACCCACATATGTGAATGAAAAAGGCGCTTCCCCCCCTTTAGTATCTATTGGTTCTTCTGGTTGAATTGTTGCGGTCGTGACAATAGCAGTGGGGTCTACGTCAATGATCTGTCATTTACCATTATTTTCAGAATCATATTCTGAATCGGGGTTCGGCTCCTTGTCTTTGATCTCGGCCACCAATGACTTTTTTGAGCGACATTCATCGGTGTTGTGCCAAGGGATTTTATGGAAATCACACCATTTTCCGGTGTCCTTCTTTGTCTTCCCGTGACCCTTCTTTTCCTTTGTCTTGGACTGGTTTTGGGAGACTATTTGTTAGGGCCGTCTTTGTCATACTTTGGTTGTTGCGGATTTGCAGACCCGAATTCCCATTTGTTCTGGTGCTTAAATTTCTACTCAATTTTAACAACATATTGATAAGCAACATGGAGTGATGAGAATGTCCAGAAAATCCATTTCAGTCTAGATGTATCGGTGTAGAGCCCCACGGTATTTCAGAATCAAATTTCGCTCGGAGTCTTTGATACCAAGCTTGGTGCGCAAGGTATGGAAGGTATTGGTGAACTCCAGAATTGCTTGTCCCCTCTCTTTCCACAGTGTGGTCCATCTCATGTACTAGTCCTCATAGTTGCCAACAGGGTAATATTGTTCCTTTACTGCATCCACAAAAAAATCCCAAGTGTGATCGGCCCCATATATTCTAGACTCCTCCGTGGAACTTTTCTCCCAGTAAGTTTCCCACCAATGTTTGACATGAGGGAGATATTTAAGGAGTGTGAAGGTGATCTTTTCTTTTTCGAAAAAGTTATGAACAGAGAAATAACCTTCTAGTAGAGTTAACCATTTTTCTAGGGCTTCTGCATCTATCTGTCCTTCAAATACGGGAATATCAAAACTAACTTGTACCATGAAAGATGAGGTGCCTCCAAAGTTGCTACTTGATGAAGATGTGCCTGATGCTATTGGCAGACATTTAAGGATGTGGGAAAAATTCTCCATCATTTCGTCCCTCTGTCACGTGAGAGCTTGCTCAAGCAATAGATTGATAGGATCGTCCGCTCCGTCATTTTTCTTTTCTTCCACCATCGAGGGTTTCTTGGGTGTGTGAGAGAGATTGTCTTCAAGAGAGACAATATCGAGACCCAAATTTCTATACTCGGACCTTGTAGGGGACATGCACTGAAAAAATGATCAAGACCAGCCTGCTCTGATACCACTGATCCAGATTATTTTCGGCACGAAATGAGAGCAGATATATAATAAAGAAATGCATATAGATATTGTGTATATCCAATAATATAACAGAAATATATAAGAGATGCAACCATAAACACAGAGATACAATAATACACGATTTCTATTAATGAAAGAAATGTACAGACTGTAAAAATACAGAGTGAAAGACTCGCTAGAATGGTGGTCGCTTATCTCTGAGAAGAGATGTGACGGCTACTCGCATTCGCAAGAAGATGACTACAATGAGGCTCTGAAGGCCTTTTTACAATAAGAAGGAATTCCAAAAACCCCAAACATCCAAAAACCTAACCCTAGGATATGAAGCACCAAAAGTCATGTGGGCCCCGTTTGGGTAAGTGAGTACATCAAATTCCCGGGGTCGTAACTTTTGCATATGATCTCCGTTTTAGGCGTTTGATAGCTCGTTGGAAAGGTATCATCAAGGAGATTCATTTTGGGGCTCAATAAATCCTTTAGATAGAATTGAAAACCTCAAGCTCAAAAAACCTTCATTTGGGCCCTCAAAATGGCCCCAGAAGTTAAAACATGCTAAAAATAGTAAATTGCCAAAATTTCTAGAAAACTGTTTTGAGCCAGTTGGAAAAGGTGGGTGGCCACTGATATCCACCTGGATCAATCCTCCATCCTTAGGAAGCAATGGTCTCCATTGCGTTGAGTTCCCGAGGGAGAGGAAAAATCATTTGTTAGATCTGCATCTTGGTGAGCTTCGTATATTGTTGGAGACGTCACGCTGCTTAGTTTGTGGAAGTTTGTCATGAACCTGTTGAAGCTGAGGCTATTCAACAAGTCGAGCTACATGAGAGGAAAGTGTGCAGAAGGAATCTTTGTACTTTGCTACAACCTTGTCGACCTGCTTTTGTTGGATAGAAAGTGCAGGGGGTGAGGCTATAGTGGTTTCAGTGTCCTTTGTTCCCCTTTTGAACAGATTGTGAAGAAGCTGAATTTTGCAGTATGAGATACTATCTTGCGACACTTTTTAGGTGGAACCAAAGTTGGAACTACCTCTAGTATTCTTTAGAGATGACCCCCCAAAGTAACAATGACACTATGGGGTCGAGACTCATAAACAACATGGCGTCTCCACATATATGGTTGGCCCAAGAGAACATCACAGACATCTAGTGGGGAAAAATCACATAATACCTCATCCTTGAAGGGTTGGATGTTGTATGACAATCGACACTATTGGCTGGCTGACACAGAGATCTCATCCTTGCTGAAGCCACCCAATGTTGTATGGTTGCGGGTGTGGTGTTCTCGACAATCCCAATTGTTTGACGACCTCTACTAAGATGAGGTTTTTCTAGCTTCCTCTATCAACAATAAAATGCAGCGGGCTCCCCTTTACCCACATCCGTGAATGAAAAAGGTGCTCCCCCTCTTCAGTATCTGTTGGCTCTTCTGGTTGAATTTCTGCAGTTGCGACAATAACAGTGGGGTCTATGTCAATGATCTGTCCTTTACCAGTATTTCCAGAATCAGATTCTGAATCAGGGTTCGGTTCCTTGTCTTTGATCTCAGCCACCAATGAATTTTTTGAGCGATATTCATTGGTGTTGTGCCAGGGGCTTTTGTGGAAATCACGCCATTTTTCGGTGTCCTTCTTTGTCTTCCCGTGACCCTTCTTTTCCTGTGTCTTGGACTGGTTTTCGGGAGACTGTTTGTTAGGGTCGTCTTTGTCATAGTTTGGTTGTTGCAGATTTGCAGACCTGAATTCCCATTTGTTCTAGTGCTTAAATTTCTACTCAATTTTAACATCATAACGATAAGCAGCACTGAGTGATGAGATGTCCAGAAAATCCATTTCAGTCTAGATGTATCTGCGTAGAGCCACACGGTATTTCAGAACCAAATGTCGCTCAGAGTCTTTGATACCCAACTTGGTGTGCAAGGTATGGAAGGTATTGGTGAATTCTAGAACTACTTGGCCCCTCTCTTGCCGCAGTGTGGTCCATCTCATATACTGGTCCTCATAGTTGCCAACAGGGTAATATTTTTCCTTTACCGCATCCGCAAAAAAATCCCAAGAGGGATCGGCCCCATATATTCCAGATTCCTCTATGGAACTTTGCTCCCAGTATGTTTTCCAACAATGTTTGACATGAGGGAGAGCTTTAAGGAGTGCGAAGGTGATCGTTTCTTTGTCGGAAAAGTTGTGAACAAAGAAATAACCTTCTAGCAGAGTTAACCATTTTTCTAGGGCTTCTACATCTATCTGTCCTTCAAATATAGGAATATCAAAACTAAATTGTACCTTGAAAGGCGAGGTGCCTCCAAAGTGGCTTCTTGATGAATATGCACCTAATGCTATCGGCAGGCATTTAAGAATGTGCAAAAAAATCTCCATCATTTCGTCCCTCTGTCGCATGAGAGCTTGCTCAAGCAACAGATTGATAGGATCGTCTGCTCTGTCGTTTTTCTTTTCTTCCGCCATCGAGGGTTTCTTGGGTGTACAAGAGTGATTTTATTCAAGAAAGACAAGCTTGAGACCCAACTTTCTATACTCGGACCTCATCGGGGACATGCATTGAAAAAACAATCAAGACCAGCCTGCTCTGATACCACTGATTCAGATTATTTTCAGCACGAAATGAGAGCGGAGATATAATAAAGAAATGCACAGAGATATTGCGTATATCGAATAATATAACAGAAATATATCAGAGATGCAACCATAAACACAGAGATACAGTAAGACACGATTTCTATTAATGAAATAAATGTACAGAGACTGTAAAAATACAAAGTGAAAGACTCGTTAGAATGGTGGCAGCTTATCTCTGAGAAGAGATGTGATGGCTACTTGCATTCGCAAGAAGATGACTACAATGAGGCTCTTAAGCCATTTCTACAATAAGCAGGAATAAAAAAAACCCCAGACATCTAAAAACCTAACCCTAGGATATGAAGCAGCAAAAGTCATGTGGGCCCCCTTTGGGTAAGTGAGTACATCAACTTCTCGAGGTTGTAACTTTTGCATACGATCTCCATTTTAGGTGTGTGATAGCTCGTTGGAAAGGTATCGTCGAGGAGATTCATTTTGGGGGCTCAATAATGCATTTGGATATCACTGAAAATATCGATCTCAAAAAACCTTCATTTGGGCCCTCAAAATGGTCCCGGAAGTTAAAACCTGCTAAAAATAGTAAATTGCCAAAATTGCCAGAAAATTGTTTTGAGTTAGTTGGAAAAGGTGAGTGGCCACCGATATCCACCTAGATCAATCCTCCCTCCTTAGGAAGAAATGGTATCCATTGCGTTGAGTTCTCGAGGGAGAGGGAAAAGCATTTGTTGGATCTGCATCTTGGTGAGTTGCTTGTATTGTTGGAGACGTCGCACTGCTTAGTTTGTGGAAGTTTTTCATGAACCTATTGAAGCTAAGGCTATTCAACAAGTTGATATACATGAGAGGAAGGTGTGCAGAAGGAATCTTTGTGCTTTGCTACAACCTTGTTGACCTTCTTCTGTTGGATAGAAGGTGCAGGGGGCGAGGCTATAGTGGTTGCNTTGAGTTCTCGAGGGAGAGGGAAAAGCATTTGTTGGATCTGCATCTTGGTGAGTTGCTTGTATTGTTGGAGACGTCGCACTGCTTAGTTTGTGGAAGTTTGTCATGAACCTATTGAAGCTAAGGCTATTCAACAAGTTGATATACATGAGAGGAAGGTGTGCAGAAGGAATCTTTGTGCTTTGCTACAACCTTGTTGACCTTCTTCTGTTGGATAGAAGGTGCAGGGGGCGAGGCTATAGTGGTTGCAGTGTCCTTTTGTTCCCCTTTTGAACAGATTGTGAAGAAGTTGAATTTTACAGTATGAGATACTACCTTGTGACATGTTTTAGGTGGAACAATAGTTGGAACCACCTATGGTATTCTATAGAGATGACCCCCCAAAGTAACAATGACACTACGGGGTTGAGACTCATAAAACAACATGGCATCTCCACATATATGGTTGGCCTAAGAGAACATCACAAACATCCAGTGGGGAAACATCACATAATACCTCATCCTTGAAGGGCTGGATGTCATATGAAAATTGACACTGTTGGATGGCTGACACGGAGATCTCTTCCTTGCCGAAGCCACCCGATGTTGTATGGATGCGGGTGTGGTGTTGTCGACAATCCCAACTGTTTGAAGACCTCTGCTGATATGAGGTTTTTCTGGCTTCCGCTATCAACAATAAAATGTAGTGGGGTCCCCTTTACCCACATCTATGAAGGAAAAAGGTGCTCCCCCTCTTCAGGATCTGTTGGTTCTTCTGGTTGAAGTGTTGCGGTCACGACAATAGCAGTGGGGTCTACGTCAATGATCTTTCCTTTACTAGTATTTCCAGAATCAGATTTTGAATTAGGGTTCGGCTCCTTGTCTTTGATCTCGGCCACCAATGATTGTTTTGTGCAACATTCATCGGTGTTGTGATAGGGTATTTTGTGGAAATCATACCATTTTCTGGTGTCCTTCTTTGTCTTCCCGTGACCCTTCTATTCCCATGTCTTGGACTGGTTTTCGGGAGACTGTTTGTTAGGGGCATCTTTGTCATAGTTTGGTTGTTGCAGATTTGCAGACCCGAATTCCCATTTGTTCTAGTGCTTAAATTTCTACTGAATTTTAACAGCATATCAATAAGCAGCACCGAGTGATGAGATGTCCAGAAAAACCATTTCAACTAGATGTATCTATGTAGAGCCCCACGGTATTTCAGAAGCAAATGTCGCTCAGAGTCTTTGATACCCAGCTTGGTGCGCAAGGTATGGAAGGTATTGTTGAACTCCGGAACTGCTTGGCCCCTCTCCTGCCGTAGTGTGGTCCATCTCATGTACTAGTCCTCATAGTTGTCAATAGGGTAATATTGTTCCTTTACCACATCCACAAAAAAATCCCAAGTGGGATCGGCGCCATATATTCTAGACTCCTCTATGAAACTTTGCTCCCAGTAAGTTTCCCACCAATGTTTGACATGAGGGAGAGCTTTAAGGAGTGTGAAGGTGATCTTTTCTTTGTCGGAAAAGTTGTGAACAGAAAAATAACCTTCTAGCAGAGTTAACCATTTTTCTAGGGATTTTGCATCTATCTGTCCTTCAAATACGGGAATATCAAAACTAACTTGTACCTTGAAAGGCGAGGTGCCTCCAAAGTGGCTGCTTGATGAAGATGCATCTGATGCTATCGACATGCGTTCAAGGATGTGTTGATGGGTGAAATTGACCGCTCGTTAACTGGAGGAGTGAATCCAGTCCAGGGTTGTCTAAATAACCCAAGCCATTTGGATTAATCCACTCTGACAGGTTTAGTGGCTCTGTTAGCTGATCTAAGTCCTACAAAAGTAAAAAGACAAAAACTAAAGGGACTAACTAAATGAAAAACAAACAGCTGCTGAAAACTATATACAATCTAATATATATATACAATTTTACTAACTAATAGAATAATAGTTCTACTTATAAAATATACAGTGTATCAATATGATTAAATATCTATTATATTTACGGTATTCACAAAATGAAAATTTTTTATCGAAAACCTACGAAAATCATATATGAATTGACAGCAAAGCTATTGTTCAGTATTTTTGATTTTTTTTATAACTTTTATAAACAAGAAATGAAATGGTAGCTATCTAACTGAGAAATAAGAATAACAATCTGTACTGTGTATCTAAACTACAGCAAATTTTTATATTAATTAACTAATAGAATGCTACTAGCAAACTAACCTGTAATCGCATATCCATATGTGTCCTGTGCGTAGCATCTACGTTTGTTGTTTGATGAGGCCAACCCGCACCAGATTTTCCAATGCTTTACATAAACACGAAGCAGTAATGCTTTGAATGCTAATGACAGAACAAATAAGATATGTAGCAACAACAATTTATCATTTGACAAATGATCATATTAAGATAAATCTGAGTATGACAATTTGTATATAACTGTTCATTGGATAGAGAAGATCAACCTTCAAATCATCAAATGTAAACAGATTAATTGTTGTATATAAAATGAGAGACATAAAATATGGACACTATTTAAATCCCATCACATCAACCTGTAACAAATTATGATATCTAAAGTAGTCAAAAATTTGATTACAAATTGAAATGAACAAAACTTGAACAAAAATATGATATGTTGAAGCTAAAGTTGTGCAAATATCCACTTTCATTCAAGTCTGATAATCACAAATCCATAGTTTATGCTCCCAAGTAGTGATGGTCTTTCTTCACAAAATAATACATTTATAAAGGCCACAGGCTCAAAACATTCCCTGTGGAAATTATCAAATTTGTTCCAAAAATCATGGGGAATACAATCTCCCAAATTCCCATTTCTATGTAAAACCAACAGTCTAATCTAAAACCATGTAAAGAAATAACATGTTCAGAGATGCCACTAGCGATCCAATTTCCTTTAGAATTCATCTGTACCTGAAAACGCACAAGAATACATGATTTTAGATTGCATTTTAATTGTAAAATCAACAAATTCGAATTTTAGTAACTAGCTACAGAATCTTACGATTTTGTAGCTAGTTATTATTATAAACAGAATCGTGTTGTATCAATTCAATCATAACAGAAATAGATACAATTTGATCAAACAAATCTTGTATGCTAATTCAAAACAAAAACAAAATCATCCTAAAATTACTTTTGAAAAAACCATACCTCGATTTCAAGGATTTTAATCAAGCTATTTTTTAATTGACAATAGTAGTGACCGCCTCCACATTTTTAAAGACAATAGATCCCGTGGTCTTCTATCTTTTATCATTAGCTTTCAATCTATCGTTTTCTTTAGTTAGCATATCCACTCGTTCCTCCAAGGACTTGATTCGAGATTGGAGCAAAGGGATGTCTGTATAATATCGGTCGAGCCACGACTTACATTCATTGCACTGTGGTTGATCAGGCTGTGTATTCACAGGTGAGGAACTTCTTAATTGACCGTCATTTCCTCTGTCGAGTTTGATCCCAGGAAAGTTGGGGTCATCTCTAAGACACGACGGGAGGTTCATCAGATAGTCATAGGGCTCAACTGAACAAAGTCCGTGTGAGTATGGATACTCTTCGGTCAGAAATCATTTGATTTCGGAATCAGAATCTTCACTTAACAGAATTGGATTTTGGTCTATGTTTTCTTTAGGTTTATTATGAGCACATCGTGAAACCCAGCGTGCGGCCTTTTTACCCTTGCAATTGATATCACTGTTGTTTTTACCCTTTTCTTTGCAGACCTCTTAACAGGCTTACCATCGTCTTTTGGACATGAGTCAGGCAGGGTGTTGGGTTGGGTAGCATTCAGGTCGGTTGAGGGTTCAACAGAGGGAAAGAGCATAGGAGGGGGAATGACAGGCCCGAAAAGGGTTTCTGTTACAATGGATTTGTCAACTTGTCCTATTTCAGGACTGGCAAAGCCATTCCTTAACAAGAACGCGTCCCAACAATCGCCATTCAACTTCAACTGATGAACCATAATAATTTTAATTAAACAGTGGTGGAAGAGGCTGGAGTCGGCTTTCTCCCTTTTGAAGTGCTTAGCCATTTTATATAAACTCCGAAGGAGGAAATGTGGCATATTTAAGGGAAAATCTATGAAACTCATGAGAAACCGTAGGTGGTATAGGAAAACTAGACCGTATCTACCCTCACATGTAACAAACTACTTGATAATAGCCAACAAATCATGCCATCTAGATTTAAGAGTTGTAACAAGCATACCTTTGTCACAACTGTTGATCTTCCTTGAGGTAAATAGCAGTGGCCAGGGTACTTCGTCGACCTTTGAATTTTTAAACCATTTTTGTCCCTTGGCTGGCAGACCAGTGGTTGAGCTAATGAAATCCTCATTTAAATCGAGTTGGATGTCCCCAATTTTGGCTCTGCACCCATCGAATGTTAGCGCGAAATGTTGAGAAACTGCCAGGTTGAAACCCTCGAACTTTTCAATAAAAACCCGCCAACCATTCCTTTCTAGGTCCTCTCGGGCATTATCAAACAACAACAAAGTTTGGACACCGTTGGGTTCGATTCGCACTACAGGAGCCATAGCTAATAGCACAAAATCAATAGGGTATTCGGCGATAGGGTTTGACAGGGTAGACACAGAACCATTTTCCCGAAGCTTCCCCAACACAATGCAAAGGCAACCCGAAATGCAGGGGCAGAGCGTTAATGCTATGTGTGCGAGGATAGTGGAGTAAATTGTCACCATGCAAGAATATCATGTCGGGCTGTACAATCAACGACGCCTTGGTGTAATGGTACATTCAAATCACAACGGTGCATATCCAAAAGAATTTTAATCAACATGTCAAATGAATTATCACATAGCCACGATTTGACCCAAAATTCAATGTGTTTAATCAAACCATTGCATAGAAGATTTTGTAAATCAACACCATATTAACAATAATCAAAAGCATAAATGTTTGGTGTTTTGATAAATATGTGATCAGTGGTGTGTTTGAGGTCAAGGAGTTATAACCACATAAACAAATAGGTTCATGATAAACCAAATGATCATTAATCCTTTGATGTAATCAATATGAATTCCAACAGTGGGCTTTCATGCTTGCAGTCGTGAAAATGAAAACGAAAAGCAAGTATGCAAAAGCGAAGGATAATGGTGTCGTTTAAAAAGTTACGACGATTAATGATGGTTCAAAAACCTTGTGTAGGCAGCTTGTAAAGAAAAAGATAGAGATTAATATGGCTACCAACAATGGCGACACACTGGTAGAAGCAGTTATCTCTGCGAAACGAACAAGTCCAGATTAGGATAATGAGAAAAACTCCAACTCGAAAACAACCAGAAAATTGTTTGAACATCATCATCAATCATAAAAAATTTCCAGCTTGTTATTTTAAAATATGAAAACTGATGACAATCTTAACAAAAGCGAGTCACGATATTAAGGTTAAAATCTCCAATACCGTTGATAGAGCCACTGCTGCCAGCAAGCATCCATAGCCTTGACAGGGATGCCATTTAACCCACTCCAATATCCGTATCCTGCCAGGAAGTTTCGGATCAAAATGAAGGACATTTAAGGTCAAAAGATTCCATATCTAAGAATTTTCATATACCCGACATTGCTTCGCTGCCAGCGGGCCTGTTCAGTACCCCGACGAAGTTATCTTGGCGTCATGCATGCATTTACCCACTGCCAGCAGACCTGTTCAGTATCCCGACAGGTTTACAAGCACTTCCCACAGCTCTTTAATGATTTATTTGGTTTTTAAAGATATATAATCGAGCGGGGTGACGCTGAAAATTGTGATATTTTGGACATATTTTAATAAATTATCGACCTTGAGAGAAAATTTTTTTTTTTTAACTGTCCTTCATTAAGATCTAGAGATGGTTTATTGGTGTACCAACCTTTGAAGGTAGGGAGACATCTCTGAGTTGTTCTCTTAAGGAACAGGGACAGCGTAAGAAGAAATTGATGATCATGAAAAGCTTCAGTTACAGATTGAAATCAAGAAACGTCTTTCAAGCAACAAGCTTTGTTCAACATGGCTGTAAACTTCAGAGGCATATCATAATTGATGTTTAAACAAACTTTCAGCAGTCATTTCAGAGGAGAAATTTTTCTGTTCTCTTAGTCTGAACAGTTCATGATGCGGGTATATGTATTTCAAAAGTAAAAACTGGTAAGCATAAGGGAGAAATCAAAACCAAAACAGCAAAGAAAAATGAAAAGAAAACAAAGGAAAAATATTTACACAGTGTACACAGGGTTGTCATCAAGTGAAATACCTTTTTAGAGCTTGGCCATTCACCGGATAGGTGTCTGGCTGTCCCTCTAGACTCTGTAATCTGAAAGAGCTGGGACCCAATTTCTCAGCAATCAAAAACGGTCCTAGCCATAAGTTCTGAAACTTCGTATGCTCTCCCTTTCCCTCATGTGGTTTGTCCCATTTTAGGAAAAGGTCACCTACTTCAAAGTTCTTGTCAAAGGAAAAGTTGGAATCAAACTAGCTTTTAACCACAAGTTGATGCTGATCCAACTTCCGTTTTTCTTGATCCCTCACTTCTTCTAGTTTTAATAATGTGCTAATTCGATTCTCCAAAGGGGGGCAATCCTCTTCTTGTATTTTCTGTGATAGCTGCAGTGAGGGAAGAAGAATATGTGGCGGAAAAATTTCCTCTCTTCCATAGACGAGAAAGAAGGGAGAGTTACCCACAGCAGTTTTCAGAGTTACTCTATCAGCCCAGATTGCGTTTAACAGTGCATTATGCCAATTTTTGTGGTTTTCAGATACCGTTCTCTTGATGATTTTAATCAGATTTTTATTAGTTGATTCTGCCAATCCATTGCCTTGAGGGTAATAGCTAGCAGAATATTTTAATTTAATTCATTTTTCTAGAGCGAACTCACTCATCTCAAGAGACGAAAAATAGGAAGCGTTATCGAATACTAGATAGTCAGGGATACCAAAACGAGTAATAATATTTGAATTCAAAAAGGAAATTACCTGACTGGTATTTATAGCTTTTAATGGGGTAGCCTCGGACCACCTGGTGAAGTAATCTGTGGCTGTTATGATAAACTTATGCTGTTGATATGATGGCGGATTGATTGGACCTATAATATCAAGGCCCCACTACTGAAAAGGGGAGTCTACTGAAACAGGCTGCAAAGGGAAGGCTGGTTTCTGTATCCGTCCGGATGCTTTTTGACAAATAAAACACTTGCGACACAAGGCATGAGCATCTTTAAAAAGTGTAGGCAAGTAATAACCTACTCTTAATACTTTATGGGCAGTGGTATCTCCACCAAAATGCCCACCAGCTTCTCCTGCGTGCAATTCTAATAAGACCTTTTCTGCTTCATCTTTCTCAAGACAGCGCGTTAGTACTCCATCAAAATTTTGACGAAACAGAATACCAATAATCAACTGAAAGGAGGTAGATTTCAATCTTAGCGCTCTTCTTTTAGTGGGATCCAGGTGACGGGGGGCTGACCCATGTTCAAGACATAATCTTATTTCTTCATACCAAGGACTAACAGGGTTTTGTGCACAGCAGATTAAATTTTGGTAGTGTTGTCCTGGGTTTGACATATCGTTTTCCTCTTGTTGTCCTGCTGCTGAGTCAGAGACTAACTTGCATATCCCTTGACCTCTCACTATTTGTGCTGGGGTGATTTCTATGTCATACTCTTGTAAGGAGTTGACCCAGTTCGCCCTCTTTTCGCCTAGTTCTTTCTGTACTAACAGATTTCTGACGGTTGGGTAAGGGACAATAATTTTCGTCCTAGATTTCAAAAGATAAGATCAGAAGTGCTTTACTTCTTTAAAAACAGCATAGGCTTTTTGATCTACTACGGGGTAATTAAGTTATGTGCCTTTGAAGGCTGAGCTCATAAAGGCAATTGAGACTTCATTATTTTCAACGTTCTTTTGAGTTAGGACAACAGCGTAGGAGTGGTAAGAAGCAAATGTGTAGAGCGTGAAGTCTTGCGAAAAGTCGGGGCTCATCAAAGAAGGAGCGTCTATTATGGCCTTTTTTATTGAATTAAAAGATTGGTTTTCTAAGGGTCCCCAATGGTATTGTACGTCCTTTTTTATTAAGTTTTGTAAAGGTCTCACCATTTCTGAAAAACTGGGGACGAATCTCGTGTCAAAGTTTATCTGGCCTAAGAAAGACTGCATAGACTTTTTTGACAAGGGAGGGGGGAGTTTCGAGATGATTTGAGTCCTTTCAGGGTCGATAATCATCCCTTTACTTGATACAATAAATCCTAAGAGATTACCTTGTTCTACTGCGAAGATAGATTTTTTAGGATTCAAGGAAATGTCGTACTTACGACATCACTATAGAACGGATCTCAAATGAGCTAGATAATCAGCTTTGTTTTTCGAGAATACAGTAACGTCATCCAGGTAAACTACGACAGATTGATTGATTAAGCCTCGGAAAGCGATGTCCATTGCTCTCTGGAAAGTGGCACCAGCATTAATGAGTCCAAAGGGCATTTTCCTATAAGTGTAGGTGCCCCGTGGAGTGTGAAAGGTAGTTTTAAGTTGGTCTGGAGGGGACATTAGGACTTGGTTATACCCTGAAAAACCATCCAATAAGGATAATCTTTCAGAACCAGATACTTGTTTAAGGATTTGTTCCATGGGTGGGACATGGTAGTTGTCTTTATCAGACGCTCGATTAAGGTTTCGGAAATCGACGCATAGTCGGATTTCACCACTCTTCTTCTGGACAGGGACAATATTAGAGACCCATTGCGTGTGCCTAACTGGGAATATTATCTTAGCGTTCAGGAGTTTATTTAATTCTTTTTTGACGGTCGGTTCGATTTTAGGGTGCATTTTTCTTAACTTTTGTTGAAACGGCAAGGTTTGGGGTTTCATAGGAATGACGTGTTGTATGATGTTAGGATCAAAGGTTTTTAGGTTGTCATACGTCCATGCAAAAACATCTTTGAATTCCTTAAACAATATAATAAACGCCACTTTCTCTTGTTTAGAACACCCCACCCCTAAATTAATGCACTATGGATTGTCATTAGTTCCCAAGTTTACTTTTTCATACGATAAAGAGGAACTATTTGTTTTACAGTTGACTGATTTTTTGAATTTGTCTTGAAGATCATAAAAAATTTCTAACCTAACTACAGATTTAGGGATAGAATTTACCATGTCCGATGAAGATTCAGGAGATCTCGGCTCTGGTATTACCGTGAAGTCATGAAGATTCTCGTCATGAGTACATTCGTCGATCACTGCGCCTTGGAAAGTTTCTTCCATATGCAGGAAACTAATAATTTGTTGGTCGTCGTCAAAGACTCTCCAATTCGTGATGTTGTCGGGGACGGATGGCCTGAACAACAGTTCGACGGAGAATGCATTCGGGGACAAGCCTTCTGCAGGAAAGAGTTTCGAAGCTACATTAGCTAACAAATCATCTTCCGAATTATTCAATCTAGGAATAGAATTTATGTTAAAAGCAGAAAACTTATTCATCAAATTCCATACCTCAGATTGGTAGCTTTTAAGATGCGGAGATAAACAGTGGATAGAATTTTTTACCTGTCTAACCACGATTTTCGAATCGCCAAAGACAGTCAAATTTTGAACGTTCATATCTAACGCTTTCCTGAGGCCTTGCAATAAAGCCTCATATTCTACTGTGTTGTTTGTACATTCAAATTCTAACCTGCATGCAATCAGGGTTTTGTTACCTGCTGGATCAATAATAATGTAGCCCGCACCAACTCCTTTCTTGGAATTTGACCCGTCAAAGTAAAGAGACCATATTTGATTTTTGTCGGGTGCATGAGACCATTGGGTAGAAACTGCTGGTTGCATATATGCCACAATTTTGGACTGCTTCTCTGGGTTAGTGATAGCGGAAGTTTTGGCCATGAAATTGCCAAAAAAGGTATCCATCCCTTATATTTCAGGTGAATCGGCAGAAGGTGTAAATGGTTCATTGGGATCATTTAAATATGTCACTGTGAACTTTAGGTAACGTTCACGATTTACCTTGATTTTGTTGGGCTTTCCATTCTCGGGCAGCCACAAGTGAGACCAATCTGTCGCGAAATAGCCATGTAGTTGTTCTAACCAGTCTCTGCTTAAAAACAACCCATAAAATTCTGGAATATCTACAACAATAATATCAATTACTTGATGAACTTTGGGATTAGACGATAATCTTATAAGCACATTCATTAATTCGCCTATAACTTTAACACTAGTTCGATCAAGTTGGATAATCTTTAAGGTGGATGGCTCAACTTCAGCATTAATCTTCTGACACACAGACCACGGCATTATGTTGGATGACGCTCCTGAATCTACCATACAATTGTGCACGTTCCTATTAAAGATTTCAAAAGTTAACAAAAATGGAGGTACATTTATGCGAGTACTAATGGTGGAAGCTTGTTGCTTTTTACTCGCAGCCTCTAAAACTGATTTATCTACATCTGTTACATTATTTACAGGAAGGTCTCTCTTCTCATGAGGATCAGAATTATTCTTAGTGGAGGCCTTCTGAGGAACTTTTGGGTTATTCTGAAAAACTTTGTTACTGCTTGGATTGTCGTTTTTGCTATTCTCTGCGATATTCTGTAACATTTTTTGTAGCAGAAACGAGAATTTTAATAATTCATAAACATAAATGTTAGCCCTTAACTTTTTTAGATCTTCAACTAAATCATAATCTAAGCTTGGGTTCTCATAATTCTATTTAGTCTCAGTTGTTTTAGGCTATTTTGGGGGCAAAGTCGTAGTGTTTTTAGAAGAAGGCTTGTTTGTTGTCTTACTCCTAGTATTGTAGGGATGTATTGTCTCGAAATTAGCTTGAAAAATGCTATCCGAGAAGTGTCCAAAAATGTTCGGAGAAGATTCATATTCTTCAACTGTCTCTTGTTCAACTACTTCCTTAGGGATCTTAGGGGGCATCAAGTTATCCTGGGCTTCTAGAATCATTTGAATAGTGAATTGCAGGCTTTCTAGATTTAAGCCTTTGGTATTTGAATTAGGTTGGTTGGTGGGAAAAGGCTTCCTAAACGGGGGTTTGTAAGGCCCTTTGCTCGAAGAAGCTTCTTCGGCCGTCCTTTTCAAATCTATAACTTGATTTGACAGTTTTTGAATGACATTTTGTAAGTTTTCTAGATCTGAGCTTTCAGGTTGCGTTTTGTTTTGGGCAGGTCTAGGGAGGATTTCGATTTTCTTTTTGGAAGATGAACTAGTCTCTATTTCGTTGCTAGTAGTGTCTTTTAAGATGAGGATGTCTTTCTCAATCTGACTGGCCTCTTCGAAGGCCTCTAACAACGTGGCTTTCTTAGATCTCTTTACCCAAATGGCTAT
>JASDQU010100036.1:231949-250265 GCA_032191745.1 Picea mariana | reverse complement strand
GGGATCTTAGGGGGCATCAAGTTATCCTGGGCTTCTAGAATCATTTGAATAGTGAATTGCAGGCTTTCTAGATTTAAGCCTTTGGTATTTGAATTAGGTTGGTTGGTGGGAAAAGGCTTCCTAAACGGGGGTTTGTAAGGCCCTTTGCTCGAAGAAGCTTCTTCGGCCGTCCTTTCAAATCTATAACTTGATTTGACAGTTTTTGAATGACATTTTGTAAGTTTTCTAGATCTGAGCTTTCAGGTTGCATTTTGTTTTGGGCAGGTCTAGGGAGGATTTCGATTTTCTTTTTGGAAGATGAACTAGTCTCTATTTCGTTGCTAGTAGTGTCTTTTAAGATGAGGATGTCTTTCTCAATCTGACTGGCCTCTTCGAAGGCCTCTAACAACGTGGCTTTCTTAGATCTCTTTACCCAAATGGCTATACTTTGATGTAAGGCTTTCGTATAATATGCTATGATAAGATTCTCAGCAGGCATCGAATCCGTAGGGATTCGGTTCTTTAGTGTTAAGAATCTTTGGTTAAAGTCTTTGATTTTCTCTTTGGGGTTCATTCTTAAACTAGAAATCTCCATGACTAGAACTTCTGGGGACTTATCGTCTCCAAACTTCTCAAGAAAACATGATTCAAACTTCTCCCATGACACGATGGTATGGGGCTGCTGGGCAAAGTACCAGGTAGAGGCATTTCCCTCGAAAGTGTAGGGGAATAATCTATAGACTACGTCTTCGTGCTTGACATTATGGAGTCTAATGGCTAACATAAACTTTTTGATATGATCTTTGGCGATCTATTTAGAGTCCGGGTCAAATTTAGGGAGCCACTTCTCTGGGTGTTTGGGTAAGGGATGTTGAGGCCCGGGTACAGTTGTTGCATCTTGGTCGAGCCAGGGTCTGGCAGGATTGTTCTGGTTGGCCATTGGTGTGGGTGGTGTCGAAGGCTAGGATGAGGAAGTGCCTTCGTCAGAGGATTCTTCTTCCGAAGAAGAAGGGGATGAAGAAGGTGGTGAGGGTGGTATTCCAGATCCTCCTACTGCAGGAGTGAGGATTGGATCTGTAGGGTTTAAAGTGAGATTAGTGCCTCCAAGTTGTTCTCTGATATCAGAGAAATCTAATGGTTGGTCCAAAGGTCGGTTTGGTTGTCTTAAATGGGTGAAGGCACTATGTGTTCTTATGAGAGATTGGTGGACAATCTCTTGTACGTCACCACCTGTAGGATTTGGAGTTACTGGTTTGACTGTGATCCGTAGATCGTCATTTGATGTGGTTGTTGTTTGAGGGACAATGTTGTCGTTTGAATGACTTATTGTCACTATAGGTGAGCGGTTGGGTGGTGGAGGAGTCTTACGACCGCCTCGTGCCATTAATAATTTTCAAGCCCTCCTTCTAGTGCCATTTGTTGACGGGCGAAATTGACCGCTCATCAACTGAAGGAGTGAATCCAGTCCGGGGTTGTCTAAATAACCCAAGCCGTTTGGATTAATCCACTCCGATGGGTTTAGCGGCTCCGTTAGCCGATCTAAGTACTACGAAAGTAAAAAGACAAAAACTAAAGGGACTAACTAAATGAAAAACAAACAATTGCTGAAAACTATATACAATCTAATATATATATATACAGTTTTACTAACTAACAGAATAATAGTTCTACTTATAAAATAAACAGCGTATCGATATGATTAAATCTCTATTATATTTACAGTATTCACAAAATGCAAATTTTTTATTGAAAACCTGCGAAAATCATATATGAATTGACAGCAAAGCTATTGTTTAGTATTTTTGATTTTTTTTATAACTTTTATAAACAGGAAATGAAATGGCAGCTATCTAGCCGAGAAATAAGAATAACAATATGTACTGTGTATCTAAACTATAGCAAATTCTTATATTAATTAACTAATAGAATGCTCCTAGCAAACTAACCTGTAATCGCATATCCATATGTTTCCTGTGTGTAGCATCTACGTTTGTTGTTTGATGAGGCCAACCCGCACCAAATTTTCCAATGCTTCACGTAAACATGAAGCAGTAACGCTTTGAATGCTAATGACAGAACAAATAAGATATGTAGAAACAACAATTTATCATTTGACAAACGATCATATTTATATAAATCTGAGTATGACAATTTGTATATAATTGTTCATTGGATAGAGAAGATCAACCTTCAAATCATCAAATGTAAACAGATTAATTGTTGTATATAAAATGAGAGACATAAAATATGAACGCTATTTAAATCCCATCACATCAACCTGTAACAAATTATGATATCTAAAGTAGTCAAAAATTTGATTACAAATTGAAATGAACAAAACTTGAACAAAAATATGATATGTTGAAGCTAAAGCTGTGAAAATATCCACTTTCATTCAAGTCTGATAATCACAAATCCATAGTTTCTGCTCCCAAGCAGCGATGGTCTTTGTTCAAAAACTAATACATTTATAAAGGCCACAGGCTCAAAACATTCCCTGTGGAAATTATCAAATTTGTTCCAAAAATCGTGGGGAATACAATCTCCCAAATTCCCATTTCTATGTAAAACCAACAGCCTAATCTAAAACCATGTAAATAAATAGCATGTTCAGAGATGCCACTAGCAATCCAATTTCCTTTAGAATTCATCTGTACCTGAAAAAACACAAGAATACATGATTTTAGATTGCATTTTAATTGTAAAATCAACAAATTCGAATTTTAGTAACTAGCTACAGAATCTCACGATTATGTAGCTAGTTATTATTATAAACAGAATCGTGTTGTATCAATTCAATCATAACAGAAATAGATACAATTTGATCAAACAAATCTTGTATGCTAATTTAAAACAAAAACAAAATCATCCTAAAATTACTTTTGAAAAAACCATACCTCGGATTCAGGGATTTTAATCAAGCTATTTTTTAATTGACAATGGCAATGGACGCCTCTACATTTTTAAAGACAACAGAGCCCGTGGTCTTCTGTCTTTTATCATTAGCTTGCAATCTGTTGTTTTCTTTAGTTAGCACATCCACTCGGTCCTCCAAGGACTTGATTCGAGATTGGAGCAAAGGGACGTCTGTATAATATCGGTCGAGCCACGACTTACATTCATTGCACTGTGGTTGATCAGGCTGTGTATTCACAGGTGAGGAACTTCTTAATTGACCATCATTTCCTCTGTCGAGTTTGATCCCAGGGAAGTTGGGGTCGTCTCTAAGACACGGAGGGAGGTTCGTCACATAGTCATAGGGCTTAACTGAACAAAGTCTGTGTGAGTATGGATACTCTTCGGTTAGAAATCGTTCGATTTCGGAATCAGAATCTTCACTTAACATAATTGGATTTTGGTCTGTGTTTTCTTTAGGTTTATTACGAGCACACTGTGAAACCCAGCGCGTGGCCTTTTTACCCTTGCAATTGATATCACTGTTTCTTTTACCCTTTTTCTTTGCAGACCTCTTAACAGGCTTACCACCGTCTTTTGGACATGAGTCAGGCAAGGTGTCGGGTTGGGTAGCGTTCGGGTCGATTGAGGGTTCAAAAGAGGGCAAGAGCGTAGGAGGGGGAATGACAGGCTCGACAAGGGTTTATGTAACAACGAATTTGTCAACTTGTCCTATTTCAAGACTGGTAAAGCCATTCCTTAACAAGAACACGTCCCAACAATCGCCATTCAACTTCAACTGATGAACCATAATAATTTTAATTAAACAGTGGTGGAAGAGGATGGAATCGGCTTTCTCCCTTTTGAAGCACTTAGCCATTTTATATAAACTCTGAAGGAGGAAATGTGGCATATTTAAGGGAAAATCTATAAAACTCATGAGCAACCATAGGTGGTATAGGAAAACTAGACCGTATCTACCCTCACATGTAACAAACTGCTTGATAATAGCCAACAAATCGTGCCATCTAGATTTAAGAGTTGTAACAAGCATACCTTTGTCGCAACTGTTGATCTTCCTTGAGGTAAACAGCAGTGGCTAGGGTACTTCATCAACCTTTGAATTTTTAAACCATTTTTGTCCCTCGGTTGGTAGACCAGTGGCTGAGCTAATGAAATCCTCATTTAACTCGAGCTGGATGTCCCCAATTTTGGCTCTGCACCCATCGAATGTTAGCGTGAAATGTTGAGCAACTGTCAGGTTGAAACCCTCGAAATTTTCAATAAAAACCCGCCAACCATTCCTTTCTAGGTCCTCTCGGGCATTATCAAACAACAACAAAGTTTGGACACCGTTGGGTTCGATTCACACTACAGGAGCCATAGCTAATAGCACAAAATCAACAGGGTATTCGGCGATAGGGTTTGACAGGGTAGACACAGAACCATTTTCCCGAAGCTTCCCCAACACAATGCAAAGGCAACCCGAAATGCAGGGGCAGAGCGTTAATGCTATGTGTGCGAGGATAGTGGAGTAAATTGTGACCATGCAAGAATATCATGTCGGGTTGTACAATCAATGACACCTTGGTGTAATGGTAATTCAAATCACAAAAGTGCATATCCAAAAGAATTTTAATCAACATGTCAAATGAATTATCACATAGCCACGATTTGACCCAAAATTCAATGTGTTTAATCAAACAATTGCGTAGAAGATTTTGTAAATCAACACCATATTAACAATAATCAGAAGCATAAATGTTTGGTGTTTTGATAAATATGTGATCAGTAGTGTGTTTGAGGTCAAGGAGTTATAACCACATAAACAAATAGGTTCATGATAAATGAAATGATCATTAATACTTTGATGTAATCAATATGAATTCCAACAGTGGGCTTTCACGCTTGCAGTCCTGAAAATGAAAACAAAAAGTAGGTATGCAAAAGCGAAGAATAATGGTGTCGTTTAAAAAGTTGCGACGAGTAATGAGGGTTCAAAAACCTTGTGTAGGCATCTTGTAAAGAAGAAAATAGAGATTAATATGGCTTCCAACAGGATGTGGGTAAAATTATCCATCATTTCATCCCTTTGTCGCATGAGAGCTTGCTCAAGCAACAGATTGATAGGATCATCCGCTCCGTTGTTTTTCTTTTCTTCCACCATCGAGGGTTTCTTGAGTGTACAAGAGTGATTGTATTCAAGAGAGGCAAGCTAGAGACCCAACTTGCTATACTCGGACCTTGTCGGGGACTTGCACTGAAAAAATGATCAAGACCAACCTGCTCTGATACCATTGATTCGGATTATTTTCGGCACGAAATGAGAGCGGAGATATAATAAAGAAATGCACAGAGATATCACATATATCCAATAATATAACAGAACTATATCAAAGATGCAACCATAAACACGGAGATACAGTAATACACGATTTCTATTAATGAAAGAAATTTATAGAGACTGTAAAAATATAGAGTGAAAGACTCGCTAGAATGGTGGCAGCTTATCTCTGAGAAGAGATGTGACGGCTACTTGCATTCACAAGAAGATAAATACAATGAGGCTCTGAAGGCCTTTTTACAATAAACAGGAAAGCCAAAAACCCCAGACATCCAAAAACCTAACCCTAAGAGATGAAGTGCCAAAAGTCATGTGGGCCCCGTTTGGGTAAGTGAGTACATCAACTTCTCGGGGTTGTAACTTTTGCATACGATCTTCGTTTTAGGTGTGTGATGGCTCATTGGAAAGGTATCATAGAGGATATTCATTTTGGGGGCTCAATCATGCCTTTGAATATAATTTAGAACCTAGATCACAAAAAACCTTCATTTGGTCCCTCGAAATGGCCCCGGAAGTTAAAACCTGCTAAAAATAGTAAATTGCCAAAATTGCCAGAAAACTGTTTTGAGCCCGTTGGAAAAGGTGGGTAGCCATTGATATCCACCTGGATTGACCCTTCCTTACACCATTCACTGAAAAAGTGTTAGATAATATGGGACGCCAAGAGGTATATTCTTTTACAGATGGATTTTTAGGATACCATCAGATCCGGATTGCAAAGAAAAATTGCCACAAGACCACATTTGCAACGTAATGGGGGTCCTACCAGTATACAGTAATGCCATTTGGATTGAAGAATTCCCCAACCATATTTTCTAGGGTGGTGGTCGAAGCATTCAATGAGTTTTTGCATAAATTTTTAGAAGCATATTTTGATGATTGGACTGTCTTTAGTTTATTGAAGAATCACATTGAATGTCTAAGGCTAATGTTGGATAAATGCAGGCAGTGTCAAATTGATTTGAATCTAAAGAAGTGCATTTTATTTTCCCCATTTTGGGTTTTATTAGGAAATATTGTATGTAAGCAAGGATTACTGGTAGATCCATCCAAGATCACCATTATAGTTGGTCTACCCCCTCCTACAACTGTTAAACAGTTACGCACTGCGTTGGGACACACAGGCTACTACAGGAAGTTCATTAAGGGATATGCTTAGATCACAACACCCATGGAGAAGCTGTTGAAGAAGGATTGTCAGTTTAGTTGGACTGAAGAATGCCAGCAGAGCTTTGATACACTGAGAAGAGAAAATGGTTACTATGCCCATTTTGTTTTTTCCAGACTAGACCCAGGAGTTTCATGTACATGTCAATGCATCCTCTATTGCTTTAGGAGCTGTATTAGAAAAAACAGGAGAAGGAGATATTGACCATCCTCAAGCATTTTCTAGCAGAAAGTTATCCACAGCTGAGATTTCAGAAATTTCACCACTATTTGTTGGGAGGACACTTTAAAATGTTTACTGAACACTCTGCACTAAAGTACCTAGTCAACAAGACAATGTTGGGGGGAAGGATATGCATATGACTGTTTCTATTTCAAGAGTATGATTTTGAGATCATAGTAAAACCAAGAAGAATGAACAAGGGTCCTGACCACTTGTCGAGGTTGGAACATGGAGAAGAACCCACTAATTTGGAAGATACACTGCCAGATGCACAACTCCTAGCTATTAGAAAGATCTATGACCACTTCATAGACATAGTCCAGTTCCTGTCAACTGGAATGGCACCTAGCGAGTACACAATTCCCCAGAAGAAACAACTAGTGGTGCGCGCTATAGACTTTTCACTTATAGCCGGTTAGCTATACAAGATGGGACCAGATGAGATCTTGCGAAGATGTGTTATGGAGGCAGAACAACCGTTGATCCTTGTAGAAGCTCATGAAGGCATCACAAGAGGACATTATGTAGGGAAATAAACTGTGCATAAGGTCCTGAGAGATAGCCTTTGGTGGCCTACCTTACACAGAGATGCTAAAGACTATTCTAGAGCCTGTGATGTATGCCAGAGGGTTGGGAAACCATCCAGAAGAGATGAAATGTCGTTAGCACCATAGCTGACCCTACAAGAATTCGAGAAATGAGCCATTGACTTCGTTGGACCTATAAATCCACCAGGGAAGTGCACAGGATCAAGGTACATAATCACAGCAACAGAGTACTTGACCAGATGGGTCGAAGCTCGAGCAGTTAAGGACTGCAGTGCAACTACAACTACGTGCTTCATATTTGATGACATCATAACTAGGTTTGGATGGCCAAAGATCCTCATGAGCGATCAAGGAACACATTTCATCAATAATATAGTTGAATCCTTGACTGAAGAATTTGCAGTCCACCATCAGAAGAGCACACCGTACCATCCATAAGTAAATGGGACAGTTGAAGCATTCAACAAGATTTTGGAAACATCACTAACCAAGATATGTTGCGGGAACATGGATGATTGGGATTTAAGAGTACCAGCAGTATTATGGGCCTATAGAACCATGTACAAGAAGATGACAATGCATACCCCTTTTAAGTTGGTCTATGGTCTTGAAGCTGTTGTTCCAATGGATTATTTGGTACCAAGCCCAAGAATTGCTACCTTTACGAGTATGGATGATACTGGAGATATTCAAGAGAGACTTGCACAGTTGGTCAAACCTGAGGAAGATAGATTCATTGTAGCATTCCATTAGCAAGTACAGAAGGAAAGAGAGAAGGCCTATCATGACAAGCACATCAAGAAGAAGGCATTTAGATAAGGATATCTAGTGCTAGTTTATGACAACAAGTTCATCAAGCATCCTGGGAAGTTCAGAGTGCATTGGTTGGGGCCATGCAAGATCACCTATGTTACAGAAGGAGGAGCCGCACAACTGAAGATGTTGAATGGAGAATGGAAGGAAAAACTAGTGAATGGGAGTCGGTTGAAGTTGTACTATGACAACCAGCTTCCTTGCAGCTCTTAGTAAAATCAAATAGATCAAGGTTCTAGGTACCGGGTGCAGTTGAAATTGGGTATTAGACATAGAAAAGATAGTCTGCACAAGGAGGAAGAGGAGGCATAAAGCAGAAAGAAAAGGTTGCAATGCGCAATCCAAAGTTAAAGTACAACAGAATAGTCAGATTGAAGTGCCTCGGGATGAGTCATAGGTGAGTGTTGGGGGCCTGTTGGCCCTTGGTTATGGAAGGAAGCAAAGAAAAAGGAAGAAAAGGGAAAAAGCGAACTTCGCGGAAGACATGGTGACTGATATTGTGTTGAAGTGAGCAAAAGAGCAGAAAATATGGAGCGAAGCCCAAGAAAGAAAGTCGTTGGACGAGGAGATTGGGGATGATAGATAAGCAAGGAAGAAGGATCGTGGACAAGTCAGCAAGCGGAAAAAGCCACCGTTGGATTCTTTGGAGCACCGCGCGAGAAGGAAGGAAAGACAGGCTGGCGAAGCCCAAAAAATGCGGGTCAAGTTTACCTAGGGTTTTGGTATCTAGGGTTTTGACACCTAGGTTTCGACCTAAGACTATTGGTGAGTGATTGTAAAGTATAAATAGAGGTATACAGGACCTAGGTTGGGTTGGTGTTTTGGGTTGGTACTTTTGGGTTGATGTGTTGTTATTGTTACTGTTGATATTGAGTTGGTCGAGAGAAGAGAATTGTGAGAGAGAGAAGTGTTGGGTACAAGAGCCCTCTGGATTGTAATATCTTCAGCTAGGTGAGAAGATCAACCCTACAGCTGGGTGCATAGGGAGGGGATAGAAAGATAGGAGAAGAGAAGATCTGCTAGCTCAGAACGCAAATAAGAACTGTATGCTTTACATCAATATAATATAGCACAGTTATGTGGACATAGCCCTAGAGAGAGGGTGAACCACATATATTTTATGTTGTGTATGATTTTTATTTTGTATTTGTCCTTCATATACTGTTATTGCATTTCTAAGGTAGATTTGATAGATGCATGGAGTATATCAAGATGATAAGTGATATATGAATGTTGTTTTGTTCATGTGTTAGATCCACTTGATATTCCCCTTGGTTGTAGACATCTTTGTCCTGCAACCCCCTCATAGATGCCTCGGGTGAGACTGCATCTGCTTTGTAGGTGTTGCCGAAAGGACCAATAGCTAGGGCTTGTCGGTGCGCTCTTGGAGCTGAACCCTGGGTCTGCCCCTATGCCAACAATGACATCATAGAGAAATTAGGACTCTCTTTGTGTCGTTCGAGGCTACTCGTTTTCAATGGAATGACAGCCAAGATACTAACACCTTTCTTTAAATTTTTTGATGTTGACACAAAAGGTGATGCAATGATAAGAAGCAAAGGGCTTATGGATATCTGGTTGATCAAAATGGTGTCATAAACTGTATTGGTACAAGTAAATGGGGTGATAATCATGAACAATATCTGGAATATATGAGATTCCAGAACAATCCTTGGTTGGGGGGTATTGATGGATGGAAACAAGTTCCATAAAATACTATCTAGTGTCAGGGGGATGACCAGATATGGGAAAACTATGCTGAAGGGGTGAGACTGCAAGGGGATGTAGCATAGGTCAAAACATATAGAGATATGGGACATAGAGGTTAGTGGTGGTCAAAATTTTGGATTGGATAAAAATGACTTGCAGAGGGTGTGAGGGAAGTGAAATGCCCCAACCAAGGGTAATAGGGGTTGTGATGTGCCGAGGTAAAAATTCCATTGGGTGAGATGGCCAAAATCTATTGTACTTGCTAAAATGTAAAACATCCTTTTTACAATTATGAAATGAATGAATAATGGGGTTGAAAGTAAATATATAGAAACATGTGACCTAGTGAAGTATGGATTGGCCTATATAGGGCACAAGTAGAGACTGGTGGAGGGTGGGGGCCCCATTAGTTATTTTATGTACTAGGTAGATGAATGGGGGATGATATTGCAGATGGGAAATTGATGTTGGATGATATTGACGGTTGATGATAATGCAGAGGTGAATTTAATGCAACCAAAAAACATAACGTGGAAGTCCATAATGGGGTGGTTAGCATTATGATGAGGAAGAATTATGAGGTTCTTGCGTTGGGGTGTAACACTACCAGGACTCCTGATCCTAATGGGTAGAACATAATGATTGTCAATATTCCAAGGGTAAATATATGTGGGACAACTCATGGAGGTGATAATGCCACAGATGCCGGTACTTGAATGCAATAGAGGTGATGGCACCATAGATCCGAGTGGGGGGAACCCGAGGATAAGTGTCAAGGGGTATGATTGGGAAATGAAACTGAGCAAAGGCTTGAATTTAGGGATGATTTTAAGGATGGAAATTTGTTTTAAAATGTAGAAATCTTGGCGAATCTTACTAATCCTTCAAATGCCAACTATAAATGTTTGGCAATATTTTTGTATAATATTCAAATTTATAAGGATTTTATATAGTTTTTATAAAATTTTGGCGACTTTTAGGGTAAAATAATTTTATCCTATAGAATTTGGGCGAATCATTTTTAAAATAGCGAATCTCGTTTTTGGAAAAACCATGGAAAATTAGCCCATGAGTGAAATTTAGCCCCTAAAATCATCCATGGTTGAATTGTATGCCATTTTGGAATATATACCTTAAGGATCCAAGGGATCCCATGACTGATGGTGTGAAGGGGGCCACGGGTGAGGATCTTCACATTCAAACCAAATACCCAACGTGAAACATATCTTGAAAAAAAACATATATATAACAGTTGCATGATAATGAAATGTGGACATTAGATGCGTAACTCCACCCAGGGTGCCAAAAAGGAGTCCTTGGGGCTCCATACTAAAATGATAATCTGAGAATACCGTTGTGAAGGTGAGGGGATTTGGATCCCATAGGTGCGAATGATGTGAGAAACAAATCTTGAATGCTCCCGAACGAACATGAGAAAGTTGGGAAAAAGGGCGTATATAAGGGCATGGGGCTCACATAACCACCTCATTTGTAATTGTTATTGTGGAGGTATGAGAGATGTCTGTGTGGATGTTTCTCAGTCATGGGAGAGAGGGAAAGGTCATATTCGAGTGGCGAGAGACATAGATAAGACATCAAAACCTCCTGCATAGTGTAGTCATGGTTTTGGGAGGGTAGGGGGCCATACAGAGGGTTGCACGACCATTTATTTGTGTATGGTGGTGGGTCCGCGTGGGAGATCATGTGATCCCCGCGCACATCTACGTGGGTTTAAATGATAGAGTCATTCAAAGTGCACGACTGTATCAATGGAACCCACACATATGTGTGCGATTCTCAGAGTTTTAGCTCTGTGGAAGAGGGTTGGGCATGTGCATGACTATTTGAGTAACAGCCACACAAATGTGCACGACTGTAAAAATAATAGTTGCACACATGCATGACTATCGAACAGAAAGCCATGCCCATAATCATGCAAGAATTGTGTGACTGTTTGGTGAACAGTTGCGCAGGAGTACATCACTGTAAGTGGAACAATCATGTAGGAGTGTGCGACTATAAGCGAAATAGTCGCACATATGTGCGTGACTGTTATGGGAATAATCGTGCACGGGAAACAATGGGTTTATATGGATTTGATTGGAGTTTTTTCATGATGATGAGATAACATAGCTTATGTTGTTGTGGATGAAGGTGACCAGTCAGAGAGGGAGGATGTCATTGCAGTGGAGGGAGAGAGACTGGGAGTCTCTTAGGAGAGAGGTGGGAGTTGATGCCCAAATCTGACGACATTTGGCCTGGGTCGGTTTACTATGATTTTTTGATTGTTCACTGATCCGTACCTAGGAGCAACTGCTAGACTTCATAGTGCGGATGTGGAAGCCAGATCGATAGTTCTTTTCAGTGTGTCGGAGAGATTTGTGGATTACCGCAGATATTGACATCTATTTCATTACTAGGCTTCCATTCCAAGGGGTGGCTTTGGCAAAGTACCATGGATGTCCAATGGGTGATGGTGGGGGGACTGTGTTGTTGGGAAATAATACCCTACGGACTAGCAAACTAGGGTTAGGCTTGCATGCAGATTTTGACTGTAAAGAAATGACCTTTTAACCTACCACCCAAAACTTAAACCCTTCTTTCACGATACATGCATGGAAAGGAACTACTAACCTTTTTACTGATGTTTGGTGTAGATCCTCCATTGCGCTTTTGAACGCTTGCTTGCGCGGCTCCTTCCAAAGTAATCCTGCAATCAAAACAAACAACTACGCATGCATGCTAATTTTCTACTTGAGGGTTAGAAATTAAGCATAAATTACACAAACCACATATAACTCATGCATTGGGACGGGAAAAGTATTCTTTTATTATCTTCAAAATGAATCAACTTACAATTAAAGTCGAGACCGGCCACCACTCCTTGATCCTGATCCTGGGCTCCTCCTCTTCTTTTGTCCTCCAACTGCTTTGCGTTAATTCTCCTTAGGCTTGAGGAAAGGCTAAAGGGTTGGGACAATGGATTCGGCAAATGGGCAGAGTTTCTTCGCTATAATTTTCCTCCTCCAAATAGTACCCCTACCCCTTCTTTTATAGGCTAGAAAGAGCTAGGGTTTTGGACGAACTCTCGGCCATGCATGGCCGGGAGTTTCAGTTAACTAACCCATAGCTTTTTGTCCCATCGGCAACTTTCCTATTTTTGTGTTTTGTTAGGTAAACGCGGGTTGTAGTAGGCCTGCCAGCGTTCACACACATGCAGTAGTGGGTTAGGGCGCGTGTGCCTTTACCCAAGAGGATTTTCAAGGAGGTTGTTCAGCAGATGTCTTGGCAATGAAGGGATATGAGTTGGCCTGATGCCAGGTAAGCATGTGTGGTGCAATTTAGGGTTATAACAGATGCCCCCTAATGTGTGAGGTTAGAAGAGCATCTGATGGCCGAAATACATTACCAATATTTTAACAATCTATACTGATGTGCTGAATGAGTGAGCCCAAGGATCAAGGACTAGGAGGTGTCGTCTGCAAAATAACAAATGTCTCACCGAGGCGGGCATACCCATGCTCGGGATAAAATAGAACCATGGCTACCAATCAAATACACTGTAGATCCATGTCAAATAACTATAAAGAGTAGCCGTGAACAATACACAGCGGAGCTACATCTCGAAATCAGAAAGATATACATATAGAGTATCCATCTCTCAGAAGCTGATTCGGCCTGATGGTTGTACTTCAGAGCGCGAGAAACAAACATTGATTCTGATGTTAGTAAATTGACTTAGAAACTTGAGTATAAATCATAATTGAATTTAATTTATGTTTTAAGAATGCATTAAGTCAACCTTTGCAAAATGTGTAAGGTTGCACAATTGCATCAAATTTGTACATATAAGTTATATTTGTTTATTTATTTATTTTTTAATTAAAATTTCCCTTATTCCAATCGATTTACCAACACTTATTAATCTTGTTTATATTTTTAATAATGTAGTAATATTTACTTAACACTACCTAGAAAAATCTTTTGTTACTTGTCACTTTTGGAATCTATCTAATTTTTTTGGCATGCTTTTACATGACTTAAAGATGTTATTTCCTCATTCAAATCTATCAAACTTTATCTCAAGTCAGATTTATTTTATCAGGATCAAAGTAGAACCGTAAACTATAACTTACAACTATTTATTTTTACAACCACTATTATCCGATCGTTATTTTTAAAATGAGCAAAGTCTTAGTATGTTGTCTTTATCCTACTAAGAATTCTCTCAATGATTTAGGACTTGTATTTTGAATTTATTTAAAATTGTGAGTGTTTTATTCCATATATCTTATATGAGTTATGATGGCATCGAAACTTGTATGGAGAAAAGAGTGAAATAAATTAAAAAACTAATGTAATTGTGATCTCTTGACCATCGCATGGATGTCAACTAACTTCTTGAATGAGGAGATCTTATTTTAAATAGGTTTATAGAGTTGACTTAATCATTGTTTTATTGCACTGCCTTTGGGTCACGAATACGACTATAAATTATAAATAGATATTTATATGTAAATGCACAACTTCAATGGTGTGTTCTATGGGTTAACTTCTAGGATATAGTTCTTGCAATTCATAGCTAAATTATTATCATTCTCAAAATTTAATACCATAAACAACTCAAATTCCATGATAAGAGTGTAATTGTTTCTTCTTACATGGGTATCAAACCTGGTTTTAATAGGATTTACCAAAAAAAAACTTATAGGCATCGATATATTCAATCTTCAAAGATCAAAGAAGGTCTCACTCGAGACACAATGAGAATCATAGAGACCATAAGTTTTATGTTGGATGTGAAGGAATAACACATACATGAAATCTCCATCAACTAATCATCCATTCATTTAGAAGTACCATAAAATTGTTGCGCATCATAATGTAAACAATAATACATTGAAACCATAACTCATCAACATACAAAGATAAATGTACTTCAAATTTCATTCATTAAACTCAAAGGCATGTAAATACATTCTCATACAACATATGTAGAATCCTTCTTAAGAAACAACAATGGTAACTTGTTGTGGATAAATTTGTTCTATGGATAAGCCATATTTCCCTTGGATCTGCCATCGATCCAAGAAAGACAATGGGGTTAGATTCCTAAATAGTTTTCCCTAGAGCTAAACAGATTCATTTCCTTTTAACCAAGAAGGCTTATAAACATATCGTTTTGATCAAAGGTTGTCCTTGTATGTCATGGCTAATGTAGATCTCAAGATCCATCTCCTATGAATTGCTTTTTGCACAGAAGGAGACAAACAATGACCAATCTACTATTCTTCTAGTGTTAGGAAAAACACAAATTTGATTCAGATCTAATCTAATCTATTCAAAGTGAGATCAGATCTATCTTCTATAGTTGAAATAATCAATATGGAAATGGGAAAATCATAGATCTATATATAAATGAATAGATAAGTACATCAAAATTGTTTTACCTTGAATGAATGAAGAATTCCTCCTTGATCCTTGCTCTTGCCTCTCCTCAACCCTCACTCAAGCAAGGAAAAATTGATTCGAAGGTTGATCTAAATGAAGAAGATCCTCTAAACAATATTGCAACATGTACTTGTAAATGATTCTTCCTCCTCTTTCCCATGGAAACACCTTCCTTTTATATATTAGTGGAAGAGGCTAAGAGAGGATTATAGATCTCTATAACTTAGTGAAATTGACTTAATTGAGAGTTCCTAAGCTCCTGCCACGAGATAACCAACTCACCCAGTGTTGTTGTTGGGCTCCAAAAATGTCATACAAATATCACTCATTACCATACATTTTTCACCTATGCTTCCATTGCATCACTCATTATTCACTACCATGTCACTTGATTTTCCCTATTATTCACCATTAATGGGTCTCATTTATATTTTCCAAACATTATTTATTTTCAAGCATTTTTAAGAGAAATTCTTGATTAAAAATTAGAAAATAATATATTTTACTTCATATATGGAAAGTGGATTGTTTTTGTGACATGTGTAGGTGCCAAGGAAGCTTCTAAGACACCTTTATGTGGCCTTGAATGATCAAATTCGAATTTGATAAGATAAGAGATCGTGATCTCATGGAGAAGATCAAGGACAAAAGAGGGTTATGTGTCTAGATGGTTGAGAGATGTATGGAACTAAAGAGAGATTAGTGGATGATCATTATGAGTTTGTTACTCATCCCATTGTATAAATAGGAGTACAATCTCCTCTATTTAAAATCCTGAAGTTTTGTAATCTTAGAATCTTGAAGCTTGTAATCTTAGAATTAGAGAGAGTTGTAATCTTAGAGTTGGTTTGTAATGGAGATTTTGAAATAAAGAATCATACTTCGATTTTGCTTCTACATCTGAGTCTCCTTTAAAGTGGTGTGCTTGTGGAGTTATGGAGGGCCCCCATGGCCTCACTTGCATGTTGATTTGCTTATTTTAGGTATAACTTAATTTATGTTTTTGTTTGATTTCAGCTTTTAAGTTTTGTTAAATGTTCTAATACTAGAAGGATCTTATTTGAAAGTGTTTTTGTAAGAGAACCATAAGATCTCAGACAATTATTAGATTTAGGTTTGTTTCATTTCAGCTTTTAAGTTTTGTTAAATGTTCTAATATTGGAGGAGATCCTAAAATTCAGGTGTTCTTGTAAGAGAACCTTAGGGTCTTGACAATTGTTAGATCTAGGTTTGATTAGTTGTTGAAAGAGATTTTGATGAATATGTTCTTGTAAGAGAAATTTAAGATCTCGGACATATTAGGAATCTTTCTAGATCTATATATTTTAGGTAGTGCTTCTAAGTTTACCTTCCCAGGTTGACAATTAAATTGAACTCTGATTGACATCATCGATTAGAACTAAACATTTTGGCGTCGTTGCCGAGGAAGTGCAACTAGAAGGATTGAGTAATTATTTTCTGCATTTGCTTTTATGGACTAACTTGTGAACCCTGGTGACAGTAGGATCTTCATAAAGGAGTTCAAAGTTTAGAGTGTTTTATTTTCGCCATTAGTTTAATTAGTTTTAAATTCAGTTTTTAAACCCCCCACTTCGTACTAACTCATCTACGAATGAGGAATTTGAAGATGATAGACAGGTACTTCTTGGAGAAAAAGAATAATCTTGAAGACTGGTTCCAAAAGAACCTTGCGCAAACTCCAAAAATGAAACAGGTTACTCACATCCTTGCAAACAATCAGGTAAAAAATTTAAATCTTGATGTGAGCATTTTCAAATTCTTAGTCCGTAGATGGCTTCATTGGAAGCATTCTTTTACTTAGGAAATAAAAGATCTTTCAAACAAGTTAGATAGAATAAATTAGGACAATAAAATGAGCTCGTTATCACTAGAAGTGTTAGTTGTTAGAAGTTTTTAGTCTTATTTTCAAAAATAAAAATAAATAATAATAATAAATTATCATGAATACATTTTCCACGCTAACCTGCATCAATAAAAATAAATGAAGAGATTAGTATTCTCTCTTTCTGCGCTTTGTGCGATCAGGAAGATCAGAAAATCTATCGATTTATTTCAAATAAAAAATACTCTCGCTGGAAAATTGATTTGCACATTCTATCAATTATAATAAATTTGCAAAGCTTCCAATATCGATCTGTCCAACAATAGTCTCAAATCCAATATGTCTGAGATTTCTTTGCCTGACTCTATCTCAGTACTTGATTTTCATTCGAATAAATTATATGGGTCTTTAGAAAAACTCTTTTTCTCAGAGTCTTGCCCATCGCCAGAAGGAACACTTGCTTTATGAGAAAAAACGTAAAATTAGACAAGTTGTGGAAGAAGGGAAGCTCATACCTACTGAACTCAGGAATGAGGAAGCAGATTTGCGCAAGAAAATTGACCTCGAAGACGATCAAACAACAGTTTAAAAAAAAAACCCACATTGATAATGAATATGCAAATGCGGCGGAAAATGATCCAAAAATTATGTTAACTACTTCTCGTAGCCCAAGTAGTCAGCTAACACAGTTTGTATTTCCTAATGCACATGGTAATGAAATGCTAAATAAAGATCCTACAATTTATTGCTATCCAACGTTTATTGTGACTTCTCAGGCAACAGATCCATCTGAATCTGATGTTGTAAATACTTCAAATAATTTTGATGATGCGTTGTGCAATAGATTGGAAAATCAACTGTATGTCGACATGGAAATAATTAATGAATACGATATCTATGCTCCCTCACAAAATTTTATCATTTTCTATTCTCATTTAGACAAATCTCGTTTTGATTTGGTCCAAGGAAATATTCCCCCCATCGCGGGTACTCAAATGCATTTTTGATTACTGAATATTGTTATTTAATGAATTTTCTCTATGATCGACGGGATTGAATCGCTCGCTTTGAGGTTGTTGAGAGCCTTGCTCACTGAATAAAGGTTCGTTGTTTATGGGCAGGATGATCTTGACGCAGCAGTGGTGATCGGTCACCCATATGTTTTAATTGCAGCAAGTAATGGATGTGGTTTCAGCGACATAATACTCTTCTCCATGGAGTAAGGCGATGATTGGAATGAAAAGATAAATGGTGGCATCTTATTGATAGACATGAATCCAGCTAATACCGCTGCATCTTCCTGAGGGTGATACATCAACAGAAAGAACAGTGCAGATGACTGG
>JASDQU010100036.1:218664-230437 GCA_032191745.1 Picea mariana | reverse complement strand
GGCTCTGAAGGCCCTTTTACAATAAACGGGAATGCCAAAATTCCTATAAATCCAAAAACCTAACCCTAGGAGATGAAGCGCCAAAAGTCATGTGGGCCCCGTTTGGGTAAGTTAATACATCAACTTCTCGGGGCCGTAACTTTTGCATACGATCTTCGTTTTAGGCGTATGATAGATCGTTGGAAAGGTATCGTTGAGGAGATTCATTTTTGGGGCTCAATAATTCCTTTGACAATAACTGGTAATCTCGATCTCGAAAAACCTTCATTTAGGCCCTCAAAATGGCCCCAGAAGTTAAAACCTGCTAAAAATAGTAAATTGCCAAAATTGCCAGAAAGTTGTTTTGAGCCAATTGGAAAAGGTGGGTGGCCACCGATATCCACCTAGATAAATCCTCCCTCCTTAGGAAGCAATTGTCTCCATTGCATTGAGTTCCCGGGAGAGAGGGAAAAGCGTTTGCTAGATCTGCATCCGGGGAAGCTACTTGTATTGTTGGAGACGTTGCGCTGCTTAGTTTGTGGAAATTTGTCACGAACCTGTTGCAGTTGAGGTTGCTCAACAAGTCGAGATACATGAGAGGACGATGTGCAGAAGGAATCTTTGCAATTTGTTGCAGCCTTGTCGACCTGCTTCTGTTGGATAGAAGGTGCTTGGGGCAAGGCTGTAGTGGTTACAGTGTCCTTTTGTTCTCCTTTTGAATAGGTTGTGAAGAAGCTAAATTTTGCAGTATGAGATACTACCTTGCAGCAGTTTTTAGGTAGAACAGTAATCAGAACTACCTCTGGTATTTTGTAGAGATGACCCCCTAAAGTAACAATGAAACTACGGGGTCGAGACTCATAAATAGCATGGTGTCTCCACATATATGGTTGGCCCAAGAGAACATCACAGACATCCAATGGGGCAACATCACATAATACGTCATCCTTGAAGGGTTGGATGTCGTATGACAATTGACACTGTTGGTGGACACAGAGATCTCTTCCTTGCCGAAGCCACCTAATGTTGTATGGTTGCGGGTGTGGTGTTGTTGAAAATCCCAACTGTTTGACGACCTCTGCTGAGATGAGGTTCTTCTGGCTTCCTCTATCAAAAATAAAATGCAGCGGGGTCCCCTTCACCCACATCTGTGAATGAAAAAGGTGCTCCCCCTCTTCAGGATCTGTTGGTTCTTCTGTTTGAATTGTTGCGGTCGTGACAATAGCAGTGGGGTCTACGTCAATGATCTGTCCTTTACCATTATTTTCAAAATCAGATTCTGAATCAGGGTTCAAATCTTTGTCTTTGATCTCGACCACCAATGACTGTTTTGAGCGACATTCATCAGTGTTGTTCCAGGGGATTTTGTGGAACTCGCACCATTTTTCGGTGTCCTTCTTTGTCTTCCTGTGACACTTCTTTTCTTGTGTCTTGGACTGGTTTTCAAGAGACTGCTTGTTAGGGCTGTCTTTGTCATACTTTGGTTGTTGCGGATTTGCAGACCCAAATTCCCGTTTGTTCTGTTGCTTAAATTTCTACTCAATTTTAATAGCATATCGATAAGCAGCACCGAGTGATGAGATGTCCAGAAAATCCATTTCAGTTTGGATGTATATGTGTAGAGCCCCATGGTATTTTAGAACCAAATGTTGCTCGGAGTCTTTGATACCCATCTTAGTGCGCAAGGTATGGAAGGTATTGGTGAACTCCAGAACTACTTGGCCCCTCTCTTGTCGCAGTGTGGTCCATCTCATGTACCGGTCCTCATAGTTGCCAACAGGGTAACACTGTTCTTTTACCGCATCCACAAAAAAATCCCAAGTGGGATCGGCCCCATATATTCCAGACTCCTCTATGGAACTTTTTTCCCAGTAAGTTTCCCACCAATGTTTGACATGAGGGAGATCTTTAAGGAGTGCAAAGGTAATCTTTTCTTTGTCAGAAAAATTCTGAACAAAGAAATAATCTTCCAGCAGAGTTAACCATTTTTCTAGGGCTTTTGCATCTATCTGTCCTTCAAATACAGGAATATAGAAATTAACTTGTAACTTGAAAGGCAAGGTGCCTCCAAAGTGGCCACTTGATGAAGATGCGCCTGATGCTATCGGCGCGCGTTGAAGAAAGTGGGAAAAATTCTCCATCATTTCGTCCCTCTGTCGCGTGAGACCTTGCTCAAGCAACAGATTGATAGGATCATTTTCTCAGTCGTGTTCCTTTTCTTCCGCCATTGAGGGTTTCTTGGGTGTGCGAGAGCGATTGTATTCAAGAGAGACAATCTCGAGACCCAACTTTCTATACTCAGACCTCGTCGGGGACATGCACTGAAAAAATGATCAAGAGCAGCCTGCTCTGATACCACTGATCCAGATTATTTTCTGCACGAAATGAGAGCGGAGATATAATAAAGAAATGAAAGAAGATATTGCAGATATTCAATAATATAACAGAAATGTATCAGAGATGCAACCATTAACACATATATACAGTAATACATGATTTCTATTAATCAAATAAATGTACAGAGACTGTAGAAATACAGAGTGAAAGACTCGTTAGAATGGTGGCAGCATATCTGTGAGAAGAGATGTGATGGCTACTCACATTCNTTGCAGATATTCAATAATATAACAGAAATGTATCAGAGATGCAACCATTAACACAGATATACAGTAATACATGATTTCTATTAATCAAAGAAATGTACAGAGACTGTAGAAATACAGAGTGAAAGACTCGTTAGAATGGTGGCAGCATATCTCTGAGAAGAGATGTGATGGCTACTCGCATTCGCAAGAAGATGATTACAATGAGGCTCTGAAGGACCTTTTACAATAAACGGGAATGCCAAAATTCCTAGACATCCAAAAACCTAACCCTAGGAGATGAAGTGCCAAAAGTCATGTGGGCCCCGTTTGGGTAAGTTTGTACATCAACTTCCTGGGGCCGTAACGTTTGCATACCATCTCTGTTTTAGGCGTATGATAGCTCCTTGGAAAGGTATCATCAAGGAGATTCATTTTGGGGGCTCAATCATGCCTTCAGCTATCACTGAGAACCTCGATCTTGAAAAACCTTCATTTAGGCCCTCAAAATGGCCCCGAAAGTTAAAACCTGCTAAAAATAGTAAATTGCCAAAATTGCCAGAAAGTTGTTTTGAGCCAGTTGGAAAAGGTGGGTGGACACCGATATCCACCTGGATCAATCCTCCCTCATTAGGAAGAAATGGTATCCATTGCGTTGAGTTCCCGGGGGAGAGGGAAAAGCGTTTGCTAGATCTGCATCTGGGTGAGCTGCTTGTATTGCTAGAGACGTCGCGCTGCTTAGTTTGTGGAACTTTGTCATGAACCTGTTGCAGTTGAGGCTGTTCAACAAGTCAAGATACATGAGAGGATGATGTGCAAAAGGAATCTTTGCACTTTGCTGCAACCTTGTCAACCTGCTTGTGTTGGATAGAAGGTGCTTGGGGGAAGGTTGTAGTGGTTGCAGTGTCCTTTTGTTCTCCTTTTGAACAGATTGTGAAGAAGCTAAATTTTGCAGTATGAGATACTACCTTGCGGCACTTTTTAGGTGGAACAGTAGTAGGAACTACCTCTGGTATTCTGTAGAGATGACCCCCCAAAGTAACAATGACACTACGGGGTCGAGACTCATAAACAGCATGGCGTCTCCACATATATGGTTGGCCCAAGAGAACATCACAGACATCCAGTGGGGCAACAACACATAATACCTCATCCTTGAAGGGTTGGATGATGTATGACAATCGACATTGTTGGTTGACACGGAGATCACGTCCTTGCCGAAGCCACCCGATGTTGTATGGTTGCGAGTGTGGTGTTATCAACAATCCTAACTGTTTGACGACCTCTGCTGAGATGAGGTTCTTCTGGCTTCCGCTATCAACAATAAAATGCAGCCGGGTCCCCATCACCCACATCTGTGAATGAAAAAGGCGCTCCCCCTCTTTAGGATCTGTTGGTTCTTCTGGTTGAATTGTTGCAGTTGCGACAATAGCAGTGGGGTCTGCGTCAATTATCTGTCCTTTACCATTATTTTCATAATCACATTATGAATCATGGTTCGGCTCTTTGTCTTTGATCTCGGCCACCAATGACTGTTTTGAACGACATTCATCGATGTTGTGCCAGGGGCTTTTGTGGAACTCGCATCATTTTCCGGTGTCCTTCTTTGTCTTCCCGTGACCCTTCTTTTCTTGTGTCTTGGACTAGTTTTCAGGAGACTGCTTGTTAGAGATGTCTTTGTCATACTTTGGTTTTTGCGGATTTAGAGACCCAAAATCTTGTTTGTTCTGGTGCTTAAATTTCTGCTCAATCTTAACAGCATATCAATAAGCAGCACCGAGTGATGAGATGTCCATAAAATCCATTTCAGTTTGGATGTCTCTGTATAGAGCCCCACGGTATTTCAGAACCAAATGTCGCTCGGAGTCATTGATACCCATCTTGGTGCACAAAGTATGGAAGGTATTGGTGAAATCTTGAACTGCTTGGCCCCTCTCTTGCCGCAGTGTGGTCCATCTCATGTACTGGTCCTCATAGTTGCCAACAGGGTAACACTGTTCTTTTACCACATCCATAAAAAAATCCAAAGTGGGATCGGCCCCATATATTCCAGAATCCTCTGTGAAACTTTGCTCCCAGTAAGTTTCCCACCAATGTTTGACATGAGGGAGAGCTTTAAGGAGTGCAAAGGTGATCTTTTCTTTGTCGGAAAAATTGTGAATAGAGAAATAACCTTCCAACAGAGTTAACCATTTTTCTAGGGCTTCTGCATCTATCTGTCCTTCAAATACAGGAATATCAAAATTAACTTGTACCTTGAAAGGCGAGGTTCCTCCAAAGTGGCCACTTGATGAATATGTGCTTGATGCTATCGGCAGGCGTTGAAGGATGTGGGAAAAATTCTCCATCATTTCGTCCCTCTGTCGTGTGAGAGCTTGCTCAAGCAACAGATTGATAGGATCGTCTGCTCCGTCGTTTTTCTTTTCTTCCGCCATTGAGGGTTTCTTGGGTGTGCAAGAGTGATTGTCTTTGAGAGAGACAAGCTCGAGACCCTACTTGCTATACTTGGACCTCATCGGTGACATGCACTGAAAAAACGATCAAGAGCAGCCTGCTCTGATACCACTGATCCAGATTATTTTCAGCACGAAATGAGAGCGGAGATATAACAAAGAAATGCAGAGAGATATTGCAGATATTCAATAATATAACATAAATGTATCAGATATGCAACCATCAACACAGATATACAGTAATACATGATTTCTATTAATCAAAGAAATGTACAGAGACTGTAAAAATACAGTGTGAAAGACTCGTTAGAATGGTGGCAGCTTATCTCTGAGAAGAGATGTGACGACTACTCGCATTCATAAGAAGATGATTACAATGAGGCTCTGAAGGCCCTTTTACAATAAACGAGAATGCCAAAATTCCTAGAAATCCAAAAACCTAACGCTAGGAGATGAAGCGCCAAAAGTCATGTTGGCCCCGTTTGGGTAAGTTAGTACATCAACTTCTCGTGGCCGTAACTTTTGCATACGATCTTCGTTTTAGGCGTATGATATCTCGTTGGAAAGGTATCGTTGAGGAGATTCATTTTTGGGTCTCAATCATGCCTTTGACTATAATTGATAACCTCGATCTCGAAAAACCTTCATTTAGGCCCTCAAAATGGCCCCAGAAGTTAAAACCTGCTAAAAATAGTAAATTGCCAAAATTGCCAGAAAGTTGTTTTGAGCCAAATGGAAAAGGTGGGTGGCCACCGATATCCACCTGGATCAATCCTCCCTCCTTAGGAAGCAGTGGTCTCCATTCCGTTGAGTTCCCGGGGGAGAGCGAAAATCGTTTGCTAGATCTGCATCCGGGGGAGCTGCTTGTATTGTTGGAGACGTCGCGCTGCTTAGTTTGTGGAAATCTGTCACGAACCTGTTGTAGTTGAGGTTGCTAAACAACTCAAGATACATGAGAGGACGATGTGCAGAAGGAATCTTTGCACTTTGTTGCATCCTTGTCGACCTTCTTCTGTTGGATAGAAGTTGCTTGGGGCAGGGCTGTAGTGGTTGCAGTGTCCTTTTGTTCTCCTTTTGAATAGGTTGTGAAGAAGTTGAATTTTGCAGTATGAGATACTACCTTGCAGCACTTTTTAGGTGGAACAGTAATCAGAACTACCTCTGGTATTTTGTAGAGATGACCCCCTAAAGTAACAATGACACTACGGGGTCGAGACTCATAAACAGCATGGTGTGTCCACATATATGGTTGGCCCAAGAGAACATAACAGACATCCAGTGGGGCAACATCACATAATACCTCATCCTTGAAGGGTTGGATGTCGTATGACAATTGACACTGTTGGTGGACATGGAGATCTCTTCCTTGCCGAAGCCACCCAATGTTGTATGGTTGCAGGTGTGGTGTTGTTGACAATCCCAACTGTTTGATGACCTCTGCTGAGATGAGGTTCTTCTGGCTTCCGCTATCAAAAATAAAATGCAGTGAGTTCCCCTTCACCCAAATCTGTGAATGAAAAAGGTGCTCGCCCTCTTCAGGATCTGTTGGTTCTTCTGTTTGAATTGTTGCGGTCGTGACAATAGCAGTGGGGTCTACGTCAATGATCTGTCCTTTACCATTATTTTCAGAATCAGATTCTGAATCAGGGTTCAAATCTTTGTCTCTGATCTCGGCCACCAATGACTGTTTTGAGCGACATTCATCAGTGTTGTTCCAGGGGCTTTTGTGGAACTCGCACCATTTTCCGGTGTCCTTCTTTGTCTTCCTGTGACACTTCTTTTCTTGTGTCTTGGACTAGTTTTCAAGAGACTGTTTATTAGCGTTTTCTTTGTCATACTTTGGTTGTTGTGGATTTGCAGACCCAAATTCTCGTTTGTTCTGTTGCTTAAATTTCTACTCAATTTTAACAGCATATCGATAAGCAGCACCGAGTGATGAGATGTCCAGAAAATCCATTTCAGTTTGGATGTATCTGTGTAGAGCCCCATGGTATTTCAAAACCAAATGTTGCTCGGAGTCTTTGATACCCAGCTTAGTGCGCAAGGTATGGAAGGTATTGGTGAAATACGGAACTGCTTGGCCCCTCTCTTGCCGTAGTGTGGTCCATCTCATGTACCGGTCCTTATAGTTGCCAACAGGGTAACACTGTTCTTTTACCGCATCCACAAAAATATCCCAAGTGGGATCGACCCCATATATTCTAGACTCCTCTATGGAACTTTTCTCCCAGTAAGTTTCCCACCAATGTTTGACATGAGGGAGAGTTTTAAGGAGTGCAAAGGTAATCTTTTCTTTGTCAGAAAAATTGTGAACAAAGAAATAATCTTCCAGCAGAGTTAACCATTTTTCTAGGGCTTTTGCATCTATCTGTCCTTCAAATACAGGAATATCAAAATTAACTTGTAATTTGAAAGGCAAGGTGCCTCCAAAGTGGCCACTTGATGAAGATGCGCCTGATGCTATCGGCGGGCGTTGAAGGAAGTGGGAAAAATTCTCCATCATTTCGTCCCTCTGTCGCGTGAGACCTTGCTCAAGCAACAAATTGATTGGATCGTTTGCTCAGTCGTTTTTATTTTATTCCGCCATTGAGGGTTTCTTGGGTGTGCAAGAGCGATTGTATTCAAGACAGACAATCTCGAGACCCAACTTTCTATACTCAGACCTCATCGGGGACATGCACTGAAAAATAATCAAGAGCAGCCTGCTCTGATACCACTGATCCAGATTATTTTCTGCACGAAATGAGAGCGGAGATATAATAAAGAAGTGCAAGAAGATATTGCAGATATTCAATAATATAACAGAAATGTATCAGAGATGCAACCATTAACACAGATATACAGTAATACATGATTTCTATTAATCAAAGAAATGTACAGAGACTGTAAAAATACAGAGTGAAAGACTCGTTAGAATGGTGGCAGCATATCTCTGAGAAGAGATGTGACGGCTACTCGCATTCACAAGAAGATGATTACAATGAGGCTCTAAAGGCCCTTTTACAATAAACGGGAATGCCAAAATTCCTAGACATCCAAAAACCTAACCCTAGGAGATGAAGTGCCAAAAGTCATGTGGGCCCCGTTTGGGTAAGTTAGTACATCAACTTCCTGGGGCCGTAACGTTTGCATACCATCTCTGTTTTAGGCGTATGATAGCTCGTTGGAAAGGTATCATCAAGGAGATTCATTTTGGGGGCTCAATCATGCCTTCAACTATCATTGAGAAACTCGATCTTGAAAAACCTTCATTTAGGCCCTCAAAATGGCCCCGAAAGTTAAAACCTGCTAAAAATAGTAAATTGCCAAAATTGCCAGAAAGTTGTTTTGAGCCAGCTGGAAAAGGTGGGTGGCCACCGATATCCACCTGGATCAACCCTCCCTCATTAGGAAGCAATGGTATCCATTGCATTGAGTTCCCAGGGGAGAGGGAAAAGCGTTTTCTAGATCTGCATCTAGGTGAGTTGCTTGTATTGCTGGAGACGTCGCGCTGCTTAGTTTGTGGAACTTTGTCATGAACCTGTTGTGGTTGAGGCTGTTCAACAAGTAAAGATACATGAGAGGACGATGTGCAGAAGGAATCTTTTCACTTTGCTGCAACTTTGTCAACCTGCTTGTGTTGGATAGAAGGTGCTTGGGGCAAGGCTGTAGTGGTTGCAGTGTCCTTTTGTTCTCCTTTTGAACAGATTGTGAAAAAGCTAAATTTTGCAGTATGAGATACTACCTTGCGGCACTTTTTAGGTGGAACAGTAGTCGAAACTACCTCTGGTATTCTGTAGAGATGACCCCCCAAAGTAACAATGACACTACAGGGTTGAGACTCATAAACAGCATGGCGTCTCCACATATATGGTTGTCCCAAGAGAACATCACAGACATCCAGTGGAGCAACAACACATAATACCTCATCCTTGAAGGGTTGGATGACATATGACAATCGACATTGTTGGTTGACATGGAGATCACGTCCTTGCCGAAGCCACCCGATGTTGTATGGCTGCGAGTGTGGTGTTATCAACAATCCTAACTGTTTGACGACCTCTGCTGAGATGAGGTTCTTGTGGCTTCCGCTATCAAAAATAAAATGCAGCCGGGTCCCCTTCACCCAAATCTGTGAATGAAAAAGGCGCTCCCCCTCTTCAGGATCTGTTGGTTCTTCTGGTTGAATTGTTGCAGTCGCGACAATAGCAGTGGGGTCTGCGTCAATTATCTGTCCTTTACCATTATTTTCATAATCACATTATGAATCAGGGTCTGGCTCTTTGTCTTTGATCTCGGCCACCAATGACTGTTTTGAGCGACATTCATCGATGTTGTGCCAGGGGCTTTTGTGGAACTCGCATCATTTTTCGGTGTCCTTCTTTGTCTTCCCGTGACCCTTCTTTTCTTGTGTCTTGGACTAGTTTTCAGGAGACTTCTTGTTAGAGATGTCTTTGTCATACTTTGGTTTTTGTGGATTTGGAGACCCGAAATCTCGTTTGTTCTGGTGCTTAAATTTCTGCTCAATATTAACAGCATATCGATAAGCAGCACAGAGTGATGAAATGTCCATAAAATCCATTTCAGTTTGGATGTATCTGTGTAGAGCCCCACGGTATTTCAGAACCAAATGTCACTCGGAGTCATTGATACCCATCTTGGTGCACAAAGTATGGAAGGTATTGGTGAAATCTGGAACTTCTTGGCCCCTCTCTTGCCGCAGTGTGGTCCATCTCATGTACTGGTCCTCATAGTTGCCAACAGGGTAACACTGTTGTTTTACCGCATCCATAAAAAAATCCAAAGTGGGATCGGCCCCATATATTCCAGACTCCTCTGTGGAACTTTTCTCCCAGTAAGTTTCCCACCAATGTTTGACATGAGGGAGAGCTTTAAGGAGTGCAAAGGTGATCTTTTATTTGTCGGAAAAAATGTGAAGAGAGAAATAACCTTCCAACAGAGTTAACCATTTTTCTAAGGCTTCTGCATCTATCTGTCCTTCAAATACAGGAATATCAAAGTTAACTTGTACATTGAAAGGTGAGGTGCCTCCAAAGTGGCCACTTGATGAAGATGCGCTTGATGCTATCGGCAGGCGTTGAAGGATGTGGGAAAAATTCTCCATCATTTCGTCCCTCTGTCGCGTGAGAGCTTGCTCAAGAACCAAATTGATAGGATCGTCTGCTCCGTCATTTTTCTTTTCTTCCACCATTGAGGGTTTCTTGGGTGTGCGAGAGTGATTGTTTTCAGATTATTTTCAGCACGAAATGAGAGTGGAGATATAACAAAGAAATGCACAGAGATATTGCAGATATTCAATAATATAATAGAAATGTATCAGATATGCAACCATCAACACAGATATACAGTAATACATGATTTCATTTAATCAAAGAAATGTATAGAGACTGTAAAAATACAGAGTGAAAGACTCGTTAGAATGGTGGTAGCTTATCTCTGAGAAGAGATGTGACGACTACTCGCATTCGCAAGAAGATGATTACAATGAGGCTCTGAAGGCCCTTTTACAATAAACGGGAATGGAAAAATTCCTAGAAATCCAAAAACCTAACCCTAGGAGATGAAGCGCCAAAAGTCATGTGGGCCCCGTTTGGGTAAGTTAGTACATCAACTTCCCGGGGCCGTAACTTTTGCATACGATCTTCATTTTAGGCATATGATAGCTCGTTGGAAAGGTATCATTGAGGAGATTCATTTTTGGGGCTCAATCATGCCTTTGACTATAATTGAAAACCTCTATCTCTAAAAATCTTCATTTAGGCCCTCAAAATGGCCCCAGAAGTTAAAACCTGCTAAAAATAATAAATTGCCAAAATTGCCAGAAAGTTGTTTTGAGCCAATTGGAAAAGGTGGGTGGCCACCGATATCCACCTGGATCAATCCTCCCTCCTTAGGAAGAAATGGTATCCATTGCATTGATTTCCCGGGGGAGAGGGAAAAGCGTTTGCTAGATCTACATCCAGGGGAGCTGCTTGTATTGCTGGAGATGTCGTGCTGCTTAGTTTGTGGAAATATGACACGAACCTGTTGCGGTTGAGGTTGCTCAACAAGTCGAGATACATGAGAGGATGATGTGCAGAAGGAATATTTTCACTTTGTTGCAGCCTTTTCGACCTGCTTCTGTTGGATAGAAGGTGCTTGGTGCAAGGCTGTAGTGGTTTCAGTGCCCTTTTGTTCTCCTTTTGAACAGATTGTGAAGAAGATGAATTTTGTAGTATGAGATACTACCTTGCGGTACTTTTTAGGTGGAACAATAGTTAGAAATACCTCTGGTATTCTGTATGGATGACCCCCCAAAGTAACTATGACACTACTGGGTCGAGACTCATAAACAGCATGGCGTCTCCACATATATGGTTGGCCCAAGAGAACATCACAGACATCCAGTGGGGCAACATCACATAATACCTCATCCTTGAAGTGTTGGATGTCGTATGACAATTGACACTGTTGGTGGACACGGAGATCTCGTCCTTGCCGAAGCCACCCAATGTTGTATGGTTGCGAGTGTGGTGTTGTCGACAATCCCAACTGTTTGACGACCTCTGCTGAGATGAGGTTCTTCTGGATTCCGCTATCAACAATAAAATGCAGCGGGGTCCCCTTCACCCACATCTGTGAATGAAAAAGGTGCTCCCCCTCTTCAGGATCTGTTGGTTCTTCTGTTTGAATTATTGCGGTCGTGACAATAGCAGTGGGGTCTACGTCAATGATCTGTCCTTTACCATTATTTTCAGAATCAGATTCTGAATCAGGGTT
>JASDQU010100036.1:176146-195036 GCA_032191745.1 Picea mariana | reverse complement strand
GACATAGCCAGTTGCAGTGCACGACATGTCAAAGTGTTCAGGTGATTGTCGAAAAGATTTTGATATGACTTGAAAGCAGACAGATAATCTTTTGTGGGTCCAAAATCCTTTCAGTGGGAAGGTGTGATCAAAATCTGGACCACGGGTCATAATTTTGCTCAATTTTCAAAGTGCTGCGACGAAAATTGTGCCATTGCGTCCATCTCGTCTTCCTGATTTTGGCGGTATATTTACTTTCTCAAACGGAGTCCATATGGAGAAGATATTGTGATCTGTTCGCCAAGCCAAACAGGCAAAAATTTGATGCTGACTGTACCTGTCCGTACAGTCCATACAGGACACGTGGCAGGTCTGTACAGGACATGTGGCAGGACCGTACAGGACACGTGGCAGGTCTGTATAGGACACATGGCGGCTCCAGATGATGACACGTGTCAGGCAGATTTGGCATTTTGGGCATACGGTTGACCAATTCGGAGGTGACACGTGTCACCACTGGAAGGGTGACACGTGGCACAGGATGACGTCAGCATCCTACGTGTCGGATGACATCAACAACATGCGTGGCAATGATGTGGCACACATTCATTGGTTGATGGTTGGTGAATCATGGAGCGACACGTGTCTTGTTGATAGCAAATGGTATGAGGGCACGTGGCCCAATCTAGGGGTGCCACGTGTCCCTCGTTTATTGGTTATTGGGTTTGTATACAAAAGTTTGGTATGTCGCCGGATGGATTCGAACGGAGGACCTCCCCCATAGATAGCGCCTTCGCACGACCGCCCGACCATTGGGCCACGGGTTGTTGCTTATTTTATATACGCCTTTTAATATATTTAAGTTCATATAGGTTTGCAATGGGCGGGGGGTCGGGCCGGGGCTTAGCCCCGTCCCGTGGTCATTTGTAATGTTATATGACCATAACTTTTGTTATATGGCACGCGGTTTAAAACATATAGCATAAGTTTTTTATGTTACCCCATGACCATATATATTAAAATGTGGCGCGGATTTGTATAACAATAAACCAAAAGTTTTGTAACCAAGTATTATTAATATATCGCGCAGGGTTATTGCAATGGATTGTTATAAATGTGAATGGTTATATTAGAGCGCGGTTATGTGGTTGCGACCGTTGGGCACGGGGTTTAATTTAGCCCACGGTTCTTGCACTATTGCCATATGACCCTAGTTCGGGGCGCGGTTTTAAAAATTGGTTTTTAAAACAGATAAACGGTTAGCCCTTTGTTTATGCGCGCGATCTTATGGAAGACCCATATGCACGAGTGCTAGGCGGTTGGGGGCTGGAGGCGCCCTAACCGTCCTATAGTTTGGACCATTTTTCGTAACTGCTCAGTGCCAGGTTTTAATGCTCATTTTGGAGCATGTTTTGGGTTCATGCACACAGAGGTGCGTTTTGTAGAGCCAGTTCCAGCAAAGCCTGAAGGAGGAAAATGGAGGAGGCCTAACTTCTTCATCGTTTGGCCGATTGAGGTGCCGTAAAAGCCCAGCTAAGGGTTTTTGGACGTGTTGGATCCATTGGTGATGTTTTCAAGGCCATTTGAAGACTTCTTCTACAAGTTTTTCACCATTTAAGTTTCGGGAAGCTCTAGGGAGCTTGAAGCCCTCATTGATCGAGGACATGGTTTGGTGAGCCTATGTTTTTTTTTCTTTGATTGAATAATCATTTTTGGCTAATTGATATGATCTGAACACATTGGGACAGGTTTCAGAGACTATTGAGGACTTTTACAGGTGTTTTTTCCAAAGAGAAGCTCAGGGAAGCTTATGGCCACATGTAGAAGAGGTCATGCCCGGATGAGCCATGATCCGTTTGCAGAGTTCTATTAGTCATTTTTGGGGTTTTTATGTGTTCTGATATCAATGGTACAGTCTGTTTTTCCATTGGAGTTGAGAAGCATCTTGTAAAAGAACTTTTTACTAATTAATCCCAGAGAGCCAAGTCCATTATGGAGGCTCAAGGAGATGTAGCCCGGAGGGGGGTGAACTCCTTTATCATGTTGTGATTGTTCTAAGTTTGATGGTTTGTTTTCTGCAAGTTGTGTTGCTGTGTATTTATTGCAAGTACATATATAACCATTTAAAAGAACATTTGCTCACACATAATCATTTACAAGAAGATACATGAACTTAACACATAAGTTTATTTTGCATATTTTAACACATGAAGCAAGGTCCTGTAAAGTTTATTTTAATGAAGTAGGTGTGCTTGCATAGCATAGCAAGTCAGACTTCTATTTTCAGATCATATTTACCTTAGAGGTGGTGGGGATGGATCCACAGTTATGAGTGGGAGGCCCTGAAGCCCGCACGACCAACAAAGTTGTTGATCGTCCACTTTGTTAAACGATAAAATGACACTCTAAGGTAAATCTAGTGAGAATCAAAAAGCACACACTAAAAGTTCCCTAAAGATAAATCAAGCAAGCTATAGAATGGCAGGAAGAACAATTACACCAACCATCATTAGAGAAACTTATCGGTGCAAGTGTAATTTGAACACGGAAACACCCTTCGGCTATACTTTGTGAAGTGTGGTCCGATGTATATTCTAGGTACTATGGTATACCCCCCCCCCGACAATCACCCATGTGAGTACCTATTAAATGAAGCTAGGTTTCCAATTCATAGTCAGTCACCAGGAGGGTACACTTGACAGTCGAGTTGATCGTATGAGCAGAATAACTATGTCTGAATCCTTTCAAGACTATCAAAAGAAAATGGTCTGGAAGACAACTGAGGATCCTGAATGGATTCAAGGTCCACAAATCTCCATAGTCAAATGCATTCAGTGTAATCCCAAGAATGACCTCCAAATACGATCCCCACTACACTTGGTCCAACTTTGGAGGGGTTATCTCCTCTTCCTTTCCTCACGAGAACTTGTGTTTATCCCCTATTTTAGAGGGGGGTCCTAGAAAACTTTTAAGACACTAGACTTCAACACTCCTTATCTCAGACTCTTAAGTTCATTTGGTGGCCTTGGAGAGTTTTCTCTCCACACCTAATCCAAGGCCCTAAAGCCTAGTCTAGTTGGTGTACCCTATAATTGAAAAAGTCTAATTGATTTTAACATTAAGAGTTTATTTTAGTGGCTTGATTACTTAGGGGTGAGGTAGTGAAACTCATGATGTTCTTTAGAGATGAAAAATAGGAGAAATATAGATCTTTTTATAACATTGTGCTTTAAATGCAAACGAAAGCAAGCTACGTCCTACAAATGAAGATTTGGCTCTTTTAACTTTTAAAATGCAAACTTTTCAAAAATCAAACCAAGATCCTATGCACAACCTATCATAGTTTTCTTTTTCATTCCAAATGAAATGCAACTACTCAAGCCTTTTCGAAAATAAAGTATCAAGAAACTTTGGGTTAGAACTTCTTTTCTTTTTAAAAACACAACCTAAGTTATTACAACCAAACAAACATGCAAATGCAATTAAGGAACTTTTTTTATTTTATTTTATATGCTTGTGAAATGAAAATAGAAAACAATTGTATTTATTTTTCTTTTCAAAGCATTACAAGAGAGAAGGAGAACTAACAAGAGACTGACTTATGTCCTAAACCAATGCCAGAAAGTAGGGATTCACCAGAATCCAAAGGAGAACCTAAAGTGTAAAAGTACACCTTCAACCTTGATAAAAGACAAAAAGAGACAAAGAAAACTAAACAAAAGGATTTATTTACAATTTCATAAGCAGTCTAAGACTAAAAACATTGTCCAACAAGAGTTAAAAAATGTTTCTAGGATTCGGGATTTTCTAAGGAACCAAACCTTTCCTGGGAAAAAGAAAAGTTTTTGAAAAAACTATTCAGAGTAATAGACACACGTGCTTTTCACAAGGAAACATGTGTATGTACATGTGTTGTATTGAATTCAGAGTGTGTGTGTATGCGTGCTAGGTATAAAGAAGGGCATGTATATGACTGAACAATATCAAAAAGAGAAAAGATTTGGGGTGACCACCGAGATCAAGAAAACTATTGAACATCTGGAAGGTGTCCATAAACTCTTACAGACTCAAAAACCATAGAAAAAAACAAGAATTAAAACCAAAAATAATCTCCTAACAAGACCCTAGAGAGATTCCCTAGTGGAGTCACCAATTCTGCTATGGGGAAAAATACCCCTAATCTGGGTCTAACGGCTAGGCAGAGACATGACACCTTAAAAGACATAAATGCTTCTATTCTACCCAAATCCAACAAGACCTAATGATAATTAAGGGAAGGGAGAGAGGATCAAAGTATGTACCTTAAGTCCTTCTTTCTGCAGTAGATCCCTTTCTGTCATTGTTCATTCTTGGATTGCAGGCCTCCTCCCAATGCTATCCTGAAACAACTTTAAAGATCACAATATAACAACATATGCATAACTACCAAGATCATCTAAAGGTCTATATATTCATGTAAACCATTTATAAATATAAACATAGAGAAATAAAGATCTGGGTCAAGAAGTTACTCTTTTATTTATAACAAGATGGAAAGTTACAACCTGAATCTTGTCGACACCGCTCCATGAATATCGCATGGGTTCCTCTATTTTGAATCCAAGTGCACCATTCCCAATGTGATATCCTCACAACCAATATGCCAATATGGGAAAATGGATGGATTGTATAAGGAGGATGAATTGTAGGGAATGTTGAGGATGAAAACTCAGAATGAGATGCAAAAGGCTTGGAATGCAAGGGAGAAATTTTGGCACAGTTCACTTGCCTCTTCTTTCATATATCCAAATGACCCCCATAGGGCCCTTTTATATGGAGAAAATATGGTTAATTGGCTGTCAGAAAGGATAAAAGAGGTAAAAAGGTTATGCAACCCAACATAGCCCGTAAACTCCGCCCGAAAGCGTGAAACTTTTTATTTTTTACAATTTTTTATATTATAAGCGGGTTGTCATGCATGCAACTAGCGTATGTACATGCACTGCATATCTAGTAGGAAACGTACACCATGAAAAAAGGTGTTTTTAAAGAGGAACCTCAACAAAATTGGTTGGTAAATGTGTGAATGAGTAGGCCAATGTTAGAAATGCATAGTAGTGGAATTTTGAGCTATAACAAATACTCTATCAACATGTTGTACATGCTCTCCTTAAGATTTGTTGTATATTAGTATGTCATCAAAAAATACTAACACAAATTTTTTAAGGAATGGATTGAAAATAAAATTAATCAAGCTTTGAAATGTTGATGGTGCATTAGTAAGTCCAAATGGCATAACCAAAAACTCATAATGCCCTTCATGTGTTCTAAAAGTTATTTTAGGAATGTATTTCTGCCTCATTCTGATTTGATGATATCTCGAACGAAGATACAACTTAGTAAAGAATTTTTCTCCATGTAATGCATCTAATAATTCATCAATGACAGTGATAATAAACTTATCTTTGATGGTCATTTTGATAAGTTGTATATAATCTAGACACATACTCCATGAACCATCCTTTTTTGTAACCAACACCATTGGTGAAGAGAAACAACTTTGGCTAGGTTGAACGATTCCAACCTCTAACATTTCATGGATCATGTGCTCAATCTCACACTTCTATGCATATGGATACCTATAAAACCTAATGTTAGGTGGTACACTTCTTGGTTGCAAATGAATAACATGGTCATGATCTCGAGCAGGTGGAATACCCTTAGGCATTTCACCAACTACCATGGAATATTTGTTGATAACTATTTGGAGATCTGATGGAGTAGGGGATATAGATGTTTGAACATAAAGTGAGCACAATTGTGCAATTACACCACGATGTCCCCTTTTGAGTAATTTTTTCATGCTATTATAGCTTATCATTTTAGAGGGTTTCCCTTGGATACCTCTAAGCTCAATTTCCCTGCCATCTGAAGAAATATTCATGAAAAGATATTGAAAATTAAAGGCCATTGTTCCCAATTATTTTAACCATTGGACCCCTAATACAACATTGACACCCCCCATTTGCATGGAAATCATGGGGATGTCCAGAAAATACTCCCCCATGTCGAGATTAATACTATGGCATTTCCCTGAACAATTTATGGTACCTCCATCTGCAATCATTACTTGAAACTTTGGTGTGGGATATACAAATCAATTGAGATCTTTTGCTAATTTTTAATTGATGAAATTATGGGTACTACCAGAATCAATCAATATTGTTACCTTTTCTCTTTTTTATGTATCCTTGTATATTGAGGTTTTGTGGAGTACTGATGTCCGCTAATGCATGACAATATATTTTTGGAGAAGTCTCATCTAGATCTAGAACTCGTGGCGGTTCCAATTATTGATCTTCTTCCTCTTCATAGTTTATGTAGAATAATTTCTTCTCACCACATTTACTCCCCTTACTATAACTGATGTCACAATTGAAACATAGTCCTTTTTCTCATCTTTCATTGATCTGAAAATAGAAGGCTGACTTGTTATTCTATGCAAGCACCCTTTACTTCATTAAAAATAAACTTTACAGGACCTTGCTTCATGTGTTAAAATATGCAAGAACAAAATTATGTGCCAAGTTTATGAATCTTCTTTTGAATGTTTATGTGTGAGGAACTGTTCTTTTAGATGGTTATATATGTTCTTTAAATAAATACACAGCAACATAACTTGTAGAAAATAAACCATCAAACTCTCAACAATAACAACATGATAAAGGAGTTCACCCCTCTCTGGGCTACATCTCCTTGAGCCTCCATTAATGGACTTGGCTCTCTGGGATTAATTTGTCAAAATTTATTTTACAAGATGCTTCTCAACTCCAATGGAAAAACAGACTATACCATTGGGATCAGAACACATAAAAACCCCAAAAATGACTAATAAAACTCTGAAAATGGATCATGGCTCATCCAGGCATGACCTCTTCTACATGTGGCCATAAGCTTCACTGAGATTCTCTTTGGAAAAAACACATGTAAAATTCCTCAAAAGCCTCTGAAACCTATCCCAATGTGTTCAGAGCATAACAATTAGCCAAAAATGACTATTCAGTCACAGAAAACAAACTTGGACTCACCAAAACATGACCTCAATCAATGAGGGCTTCAAGCTCCCTAGAGCTTGCTGAAACTTCAATGGCTAAAAACCTACAAAATAATTCTTCAAATGGCCTTGATAACAGTGCCAATGGATTCAAGACGTCCAAAAACCCCTAGCTGGGCTTTTACGGCACCTCAATCAGCCAAAAAATGAAGAAGATAGGCGTCCTGCCATTCTCTTCCTTCAAGCTTGCTGTCACTGGTTCGCCAAAATGCACCTCTTGTATGTTGAACCCAGAACATGCTCCAAAACGCGTGCTTAAACCTAGCACTGCACATAACCGAAAAATGGTCCAAACTGTAGGACAGTTATGGGCGCACCATCCCCTAACCGCCAAGACCACGGTCACAAGGTCCATATGACCATGCGCTATCAAAAAGGGCTGAGTTTATAATGGAAAATGGATGAATGACAAGTGGCGGCGAATGGTTGGTGGGAAAAATCGTTTTAAAAACCACCCCAAAATCAAACTCTCGCATGCGTGCTCTGTATAACAAAGGGTCGTATGGGCGGATATGTAAAACCGAGGGCTAAACATTTGAAAGTCCAAACTTTCGCGTGCAACCTCGGAAGGTATGGTCGTATGGTAGTGTAAACGCGACTGGGGGCCGGGGCTAAGCCCCAGCCCAGACGCGCCCCAAATCACATTGCAATAAATTTCAAATGCAATTAAAACCATACATTATACAAGGACCACCATGTGGGCTAGTGGTAGCCCACACACTACCAAAGCGCTGCCAAAGGGGGAGGTGCGGGGTTCGATCGCCATGGACTCCATAAGTTTTGAACCAATAACCAATTCAACGGTGCCACGTGGCAGCCCATGACTGGGCCACGTGGCACCATGCCATTTTCCCAATAAATTCCACATGTCACAATGTGATTCATTCACATCTCAGCCAATCTGAAACTACCTCGTCACCTCTGCCATGTCAGCATATGTTCATTCCACGTCAACGTCCGTACGGACTGCACAGTTAGCGTCTTTTTTTACCTATTTGACATTCCGAACAGATTGCGATATCTCTCGCTCCCGACGTCCATTTGAGACGAAACGAGTTGCGTTGGGTTCGTGATGATGAGGGCTACGCTCCTGTTTGTTTTGAGGCAATTTAGAGAACTTTGATTTTTGAGCTAAAATTTGACCCCTGGTCCAGATTTTGATCACACCTTCCCACTGAAAGGATTTTGGACCCACAAAATCTTATGATTATCTGTCTAAGCTTCAATACTCTTCTTCTTTCAAGTTATATCAACTGATTTTACTTGAAAAGTCTTTTTGATAATCACCTGAATACTTTGACATGCCTTGCACTGCAACTGACTATGTCCCTCAACCACTGTTCTCTGGCTGCTGCTGACCCACTATTCTCTTTTTGCTTGGAAGACTACCAACCTTCCCACTGAGAATCAAGTCCCTCTTGTGAACTCTTTGGATTCAAAACAATCAGCTCTCCAATGGCTGCAAAAACTTTCCTGCGACATCTTGTCACAAGCCAAGAAAACCATCAATCTTGAAAACAAATTATACAAGATTGAAAAATGATGCCAACAAAGTCTTTGTGCTCTTCAAACAAACTGTCGCATCTTGTACTTCATCAAATTACATGGCATTTTCCTGCATCTTGGTGTACTCAAAATCAACTTACAAGCCAACAAACACCATCAACTAAACATAAGTCGAAAAACATGATCGACACACATAGTCATCAGAAAATATCGACACAAGTCAAGACTCATTTGAAACATATCAACTTTCCAAAATGACAAGTCGACAAACATGATACACAATCATGTTACAATCATGAGTCCTTCATGATGAACTATCACCAGGTTCACTGCTTACACATACACAAAAACAAATGCATGTGCATGACTCTTCAACTCTCCTTCCAGTACAAACATAAGTACATAACCCAAAACATGTGGGTACATAAGAGCTAAATATGAAAAAGATATATGGCTGTAACAAGTGAACATCATATCCATCTTTTACATCCTCCTGGCGAATTTATGTAATAACAAAAATGCCTTCAAAATGAATTGCATTCACATGCAACTTGCATCATGCAAGTTGTGATAAACTGCTGCAACTTATCATGCTTCCCATAAATGCACACATAATGCTAAAAAGTGCATTTACAACAGAAAAATGCAAGCCTTACTTGCTCAATAAATCCAACCATTTCTTACCAAGCCAACTCAACGGTGACGTTTTCTGCTGAACATCATCCTCCTGTGAATCATCTGGACTCACATCAATGATGGAATATCCTCTTCCATTCTTGCCAATATCTTTATCCAACTGCTTCTTGTGTTGTGGATGAGTGGTTGGATGCAATGTCCAACATTGGTCAATGAGATGACCCCGCTTCTGACAATGAGTGCAAATCTTTTGCATCCTCTTTTCACGTTGTATTTGCTTGTAAAGTTTCCTGAAAGTGGTTAATCTTTTCCAACATTTTGAAACATGATGGTTATATAAACCACAATATGTACATGGATTCTTTCTTCCATTTTTACATACAAATTTATCATGCTTAACATAATCAAAAGCAACTGAATGATAAGCAGAATTATACCTTGAATATTCACCTTTATCGCCTCTTTGAGGAGGTGAATCTGAAGAGTTACAAGCTCTCCTTTAAATACCAACAATAATGTTCTTGTCCTCATCACTATCACAACTCTTTCGTTTCACACATTCGCATTCATCTTGAACACAAGCCTTGCATGCTGGAGGGATTGAACTTTCACCTTTAAAGCTTTCTTGAGGAGGTGAACTTGAAACAAAATTTGTTCTTGGAACATTTTCCCTTGTCTCCTCGACTTTGGAATTTTCTCCATCTCTTCGTTCATATCCAAGACCACAATACTTGGGTCTCTCTTCAATAACAATAGGCTCAACAATGCCTTGTATGCTTGCCCAAACCTCTACCTTCATAGCCCATTTTTAAAAATAACTTGGACCCTATTCCTCGTGTGTGATTTTCAAAAACACAAAAACATTCATCTTGAGAGGAATTAGAAGATAAACTAACATTGAATATCTTATGTTCATGCATGAACTTGGTAAGGGTTTCCTTTGCCTCATGGAGTTGATTCTCCATCTCATGCAACTTTTCAAGAAGTTGGTCTTTTTCCTTCTTCATGGCCATCAACTGCTCTTCAAGGGAAATGCTCTCCTTTCTATCTTCACACATCTATTTCATCAAATCTCTCATGGTTAGAATTTCCTTCAACATATCTTTGTCAAAGAACTTTGATTTTGAAAATATATGAGAACTACCAATGTTTGAAGCTTCCTCCATCCTTGCAAGATATCAAACTTCAACACAAAACTTGCACAAAAACCAATAGCTAAATCTCAAGCTATCAATGGCAAACACATGAGAAAAACAAACTATGCTCTGATACCACCTGATCTGAAAATAGAAGGCTGACTTGTTATGCTATGCAAGCACCCTCTACCTCATTAAAAATAAACTTTACAGGACCTTGCTTCATGTGTTAAAATATGCAAGAACAAAATTATGTGCCAAGTTTATGAATCTTCTTTTGAATGTTTATGTGTGAGGAATTTTTCTTTTAGATGGTTATATATGTGTTTTAAATAAATACACAACAACATAACTTGCAGAAAATAAACCATCAAACTCTCAACAATAACAACATGATAAAGAAGTTCACCCCTCTCCGGGCTACATCTCCTTGAGCCTCCATTAATGGACTTGGCTCTCTGGGATTAATTTGTCAAAAGTTCTTTTACAAGCTGCTGCTCAACTCCAATGGAAAAACAGATTGTACCATTGGGATCAGAACACATAAAAACCCCAAAAATGACTAATAAAACTCTGAAAACGGATCATGGCTCATCCGGGCATGACCTCTTCTACATGTGGCCATAAGCTTCACTGAGCTTCTCTTTGGAAAAAACACCTGTAAAAGTCCTCAAAAGCCTCTGAAACCTGTCCCAATGTGTTCAAAGCATAAAAATTAGCCAAAAATGACTATTCAGTCACAGAAAACAAACTTGGACTCACCAAAACATGACCTCAATCAATGAGGGCTTCAAGCTCCCTGGAGCTTGCTGAAACTTCAATGGCTAAAAACCTACAAAACAAGTCTTCAAATGGCCTTGATAACAGTGCCAATGGATTCAGGACGTCCAAAAACCCCTAGTTGGGCTTTTACAGCACCTTAATCGGCCAAAAAATGAAGAATATAGGCCTCCTGCCATTCTCTTCCTTCAAGCTTGTTGTCACTGGTTCGCCAAAACGCACCTCATGTATGTTGAACCTAGAACACACTCCAAAGCGCATGCTTAAACCCAACACCGTGCATAACCGAAAAATGGTCCAAACTGTAGGATGGTTATGGGCACGCCAGCCCCTAACCGCCAAGACCACGGTCACAAGGTCCATATGACCATGCGCTATCAAAAAGGGTTGAGTTTATAATGGCAAATGGATGAATGACAAGTGGCGGCGAATGGTTGGTGGGAAAAACCGTTTTAAAAACCACCCCAAAATCAAACTCCCCCGCGCGCGCTCCGTATAACAAAGGGTCGCCTGGGCGGATATGTAAAACCGAGGGCTAAACATTTGAAAGTCCAAACTTGCGTGCGCAACCTCGGAAGGTATGGTCATATGCTAGTGTAAACGCGACCGGGGGCTAGGGCTAAGCCCCAACCCAGACGCACCCCAAATCACATTGCAATACATTTCAAATGCAATTAAAACCATACATTATACAAGGACCACCATGTGGGCTAGTGGTAGCCCACACACTACCAAAGCGCTGCCAAAGGGGGAGGTGCGGGGTTTGATCCCCATGGACTCCATAAGTTTTGAACCAATAACCAATTCAACTGTGCCACGTGCCAGCCCATGACTGGGCCACGTGGCACCACGCCATTTTCCCAATAAATGCCGCGTGTCGCAATGTGATTCGTTCACATCTCAGCCAATCTAAAAATTCCACATCACCTCTGCCACATCACCTCTACCATGTCAGCGTACGTTCATGCCACGTCAACATCCATACAGACTGTATGGACTACACAGTGAACATCCTTTTTTTACATGTTTGACATTCCGAACAGATTGTGATATCTCTTGCTCCCGACGTCCATTTGAGACGAAACGAGTTGTGTTGGGTTCATGACAACGAGGGCTACGCTCCTGTTCGTTTTGAGGAAATTCCAAGAACTTTGATTTTTGAGCTAAAATTTGACCCCTGGTCCAAATTTTGATCATTCATCCATTTGTTGAGGTGTCAACCTTGTTGGTTGAGGTACGTTATTTTCTTCCTCTTCACAAACTATGTAGAATAATTTCTTCTCACCGCATTTATGCCCCTTATTGTACTTGATGTCACAATTGAAACATACTCCTTTTACTCTTCTTTCATCCATTTGTTGAGGTGTCAACCTTGTTGGTTGAGGTACACTATCTTCTTCCTCTTCATATTCTATGTAGAATAATTTCTTCTCACCACATTTATGCCCTTTACTGTACTTTCCGTCACAATTGAAACATAGTCATTTTTCTCTTCTTTCATCCATTTGTTGAGGTGTCAGCCATGTTGGTTGAGGTGCGCTCGTCTTATGACCCCCAAAATGATCTTTGTTTGTTGAGTATGCTCCAATGGTATACTTATGTGTAGCCTTATTTTTGGATTGAATATGAAAAGAATTTTGCATAGCTTCCATAATATTTGTAGGATGTCTTAAGAAAAGCTCATGTTTGATGTTTTCTTTTAATCCATCCATGTAAACTTCCATCAATTGTTGATCACTTATGTCATCCACCCTTGTGGCCAATATCTGAAATTTTGAATTATAATCTTTAATATCACCTAAGTGCTTGATTCTTGTCAATTGATTGAAGTATTCTTGTTCCCACACTTTCCCATATTGTGCTTATAAGTCTCTTGTAAATAAACCCCAAGTATAATGATAAAGAGGGGGATGCCTTTTCACTATCCATTGATACCATTAATACGGTTTTATCTCAAAGTTCAAAGTCACTATGTGAATCCTTTTCTTATCATCCATAATATTATGTAGTTCAAAATATTGTGACATTTGGTTCACTCAGGTAAAGACCTTTGTTCCATCAAACTTCTTTAATTGAATCTTGGGAAAGTTGAATTTAGGACCCCCGTCATAATTAGCTCCACTATTAGAGTTAGATTCACTACTTGAAATTTCCTTATTATTGGCAGTTTGTTCAACATGAATACTACCTTTATTTTCATGAGTTCTTTTCATTTTGATATCTCCTTTAGAGAGTCTCTCATCTAGAGCTTGAAATATCATGTAAGACATGGAATTTTGCATTTCCTTCATGGAATTTTGTATTTCTTCTTTATTTTCATCCATCTTATTTTCCATTTCTTGAATTTGTATTTGTGAGTTTTCCAACTCATCCCTTGTTATTGATATAACACTCAATTCATTAAGTTGTTCCTCCAATTTGGATAACTTGTTATGTATCTCCTCATTTTCTTCTTAAGTTATAAATGAGACTTTGGGAGGTTTAATTAGCATTGAAATCGTTTTTGGACCCATGTAGAATATAAATAATAATACTCCTCTTTTTTCCCTTTATCACAAATTTTGAATGACCAAAAACTGATCTTCCAATAAAAAGTTATATCGTTTTTAAGTTACGTACCTTTCAACTCTTAATTTGGAATCTATTCTCCTAGCCAACATTCCTTATGATGTATTTCTGAAATTTTGGCCCTTATAAGTTTGAAAATTTGGCTTGTAGTACTCTGATATATCCTATCTTCAATGCCATAGGTCTGACCAAAATTGGATGTTCCAAGTGGAAGTTAGGGTCACTTTCCAAAACCTTGCTAATTTTTTGCCTTTCCAGGAGAGAAAACTTGTACAGAATTCCACACGCCCAATATTTTCTATATGATTTTGAAACGTGTACCATAAATACTACAAACTGTCCTCTTTCCAATGCAACTATTCTCATGGAATTTAGATCCTCTACGAAGAAGACATGACTATTTTACCCAGAACACATGTTTCAAACTAGTTATAGGACTAGTCAAAAACCCTATCTTCCACAAGGTGTATCTCCAAAATTGCAATGACCTAGAAGTTTAACTTCGTACCATATGTTCCCTGATATGTATTCTAAATAGCCTCCAAGTTTTTCTTTCTGAAGTGGCTTAAAAATTGTTTATATAAAAAATTCCAAGATGACTTGCTTGAGGAAGAAAAACCCTAGGATCAAGGCTCTGATACCAAATGTTATGATCCAATGCCTTAAAAGTGATAAAAATTCAATGAATTATAGTCCACTTTGAGGGGGAAACATCATTTTACAATATATCCAATTAAGAATACAATATGAGATGAGATGATGATAATACTATATCTCCTTGAAATGTAATAATTCAATATATACAACTTAATAAGGGGTTTTATACATAACTTGGGGCCTTGTCTAGGGATTAACAGTCACAAAAATACTTCCACTTGTCTTGATGAGGAATTAAATCAAAGCACAATGGTAGGTATTCCAAGTCATGTATCCATAAGGCCAATCATAACATTACAATTGAATGAGTGCTTCAATTAAGGGTGTTAATTCTATGCAACTCATATTGACAAGTAAGAAAAAGACAAACTTCCAAGTCTTATGCACTTTCCAACATTACAATAACTTGCATATGTGTTTTAGGAATTAATTGGACTTTCAACAAAAAGATATATTGATTTATCTATTGATCTTATGCCTAGAGATACTCTAGTCTCTAAGACTTTATATAGAATAAGTACACCAGAGTTGAAAATGTTTCCAATGCAATTGAAGGAATTAATGAATAAGGGATGTATACACCTTAGTGAGTTCCTTGGAGAGAACCAATTCTTTTTGTAAAGAAGAAGGATGGAACTTATAGTTTTTGTATGGATTTTAGATAGCTAAATAAAGTCATTGTGAGGAATAAATACCCTCTATCCAAAATTGATGACATGTTTGATTAGCTAAGGGAAGAAAAACTATTTTCAAAGATAGACTTGAGATCTGAATACCATCAATTAAGAGTAACAGGTGAAGATAATACTAAATATCTTTCAAAACCATATATGGAAAATATGATATTGTTGTGGCACCATTTGGTTTGACAAATACACCCACTGATTTTATGTGTCTACTAAATGGAATCTTTAGACGATATTTGGATAAGTTTTTCCTTGCTTTCTAGATGATATTATCATTTAATCAAAGTTATAAGAATAGCATGAATAATACTTGAGTTTATTCTTGCAAGTTTTAAGAGAATCCTATCTCTATGCCAAGTTGTGCAAGTTTGAGAGGCAAATCGACTATTTGGGTCATCTTATTTCTAAACAATGAATATTAGTATATCCAAAGAAGAGTGAGGTATAATGGGATGGCCTACACCCAAGAATGTGTCATATGTGTGGTCCTTCATGGGTCTTGTTAGCTATTACAAAGGTTTATAAAAATATTTTCCAAGATTTCACATCCAATCACTTTTTGCAAAAGAAGGGAGATAAATTGGAATGGACACAAAAGTGTGAGGAATTTTTTTAGCTATTGAAGAGGTTTATCACTAGTGCATCATTTCTCAAAATCATTGATCCAAATGAAGATTTTATGGTATGCATTGATGCTTTCAAAGAGGGAATTGGTCAAATTCTCACTCAAAATGGGCATGCAATATGTTATAAGTCCAAGAAACTTAAAGAGCATAAACAAAATTATGCTACACATGATCTAGAACTTGTTTCCACAGTGCTTGCATTAAATTTGTGGAGAAATTACTTAATGGGAAGAAATTTTGAATTGGAGACAGACTATCATAGTCTTAAATATATATTTGAACAACAAAATATGAATGTTAGACAGATAATATGGCTAGAATTTCTCAAGGAATATGATTATGAAATCAAGAACATTAAGGGAAAGAAGAACAAGGTTGTTGATGCACTTAGAAGAAGGGTACATGTCAAACATGTAGTAGTAATTAACACATTTAAAATATCTTTAGGGGACAAAATTATTGAATCTCTTGTACCAAATGAGCACCACCCTAAGGTTAAGGAAGGCTTACAACAACATAAATTCTGCAAAGATATGGTAGTACAAGATGACACAGCATGAAAATTCTTATGCATAAAAACCAATTTTACGTTCTAAACTCTAGTCAATTAAGGAAGCTTATACTAAATCAAGTGAAAATGCACCATATTTAGGAAATATTGGTTACCAAAATATAATTGTGGTTGTCAAAAAGTGATGTTTTTGGCTAGGAATGAAAAATGATATTGTTGAGTATATCATAAGATGTATGGAATGTTAGAGAGTGAAAGTTGAGCATGGGAATTAGCACGGTTACTACAATTGTTAACATTGCTAGAATGTAAGCGGGAGAGGGTGACTATTGGTTTCATCACTAAGTTACCCGAAACAACAAGGTAGCATGACTCCACCATTGTAGTGGTGCACGAGTTGACAAAAACTACTCACTTTATTCAAATTAGGTCAAATCATAAGGAAACCAATATAACATAGATCTATATGAAGGAAGTGGCTAGACTACATGAAATACCCAAGACAATTGTTTCAGATAGAGACCTAAAGTTCAATTCAAAATTTTGGAGAGGTTTGTTCAAGGGATTTGGGAAACGTTTAAGCTTCATTACATCATACCATCCATAGACCAATGGAGAAAGATTCAATCAAGTAATCAAAGACATGTTAAGGATATATGTAACAAATAATCTACCCAAATGGTGAGATTATTTATACTTTATGTAACTTTCTTACAATAACAAACATCATGCATCTTTAAATATGGTTCCATTCAAAGATTTGTATGGTTGGAAATGCAACGCCCTAGTAAGTTGGAGCAACCCTATTGACATAGTTGTACTTATGCTAGAGTTGCTCAAGGAAATGGAAGAACAAGTATCCATGATTGAATTGAAATTGAAGGGAAACATAGAATATGAAAAAGAGATATGCAAACTAAGGTATAATATTGAGGGAATTCAATGTTGGAGAGCATGTATTCCTAAAAGTTAAATCAAAGAAAGGTTCCTAAAAGTTGGGGAATTAACTAGACTGGCAACAAAATAATGTGGACTTTTTGAAATCTTGGATAGGACAGGACATGTTGTATATAGGTTTGCATTGAATCCTGTAATAAAGTCTCATAATGCAATATATATTTCTTTGTTGAAAAAGTATGTTCATGCTCCTAACCATGTCATTTATTAGGCTTTCATCCAAATGAAATTGAAAGGAGAATTCAAGATATAACTAGTTTGCATCCTCAGTAAGAAGGTTATTATGAGTAGCTAAAGTTTTGATGGATCCATTACAATCCTGATGAGGTAACATGGAAGTTGGAGGATTCTATGTGGGAGGTGTACCCATTTTGTTTTTTCTAATTTTGATATTGCACCGAGACTAGTTCTAATTTAAGGGGGAGGGGAATGAAATACCCTTGTTTTTATCGCTAGACTATGAATGTATATGTAATGATGAAATGGATATAAGCCTGAAATATATATTCTAAGTGGGAGTATGACATTGAATGTTGGTTAGTCACTAGTGGATAACCATTCCCAAGGTATATTTTGGATTTGTAAAGGTATGCATGTTTCAACATAATATAAAGATCAATAAAGGATGTAAGAAAAGAAAGAAACAAAAGGGGGCTATGGGCCACAACATGAGAATAAATGCCCCCCTATAGGGCTACAAGGAAATAACATTATTTTTTTCCCCACCCATTTATCCTAAGTTTTAAACCTTGGTCCAAGAATCATCAATTATTTACCAACCTTGATATTAGTTATCCCAAAGGAAAGATACGTGGGATTCTTGTGAAGGAACATGGTCTCTTCCTTGCATATGAAGTATATAATCTATTAATTTAGGCATGCTAATCATTATTGCCATTCATTGTTCCCATTCATTCATTATTCTCTCTAGGTTTTACTCTCCTTTTCTCTTACACTGCCATAACTTACTACAATAAAAGTATGTGAAAACCATGATTGGGTTTATGTGTAATTAATATAAGGAAAATAAATTAAGTTGTAGTTGGAATACATTGGTTTCCAACAATAGAGATTACCTAGCTAGATTGTATTGGATAATTGGAGGGAAAGAGGATAGCCCATGGGACTATTTAGTAAAGAAGGGGAACCCATTCATGGCATTGTGTAGGAAGAGATGGTTGAGTGGGATTGTTTTTGTTAAAAGGTTTTAAAGTTTAGTTTATTTTATATGAAATTTAGGAATCAAGTCTAGTGTGAGATATTAGACCCATGCCTTAGATAATCCACTCTTGTGGATTCATAGACTTAGCTCAGGGGTATCCTATATTGTAGAGTGCATATGGTTGGTTGGGACGTTCTTCATTTGTATCCAATTGGCGAGGAATTTCCAAATAAGTACTCCTCTATCGGTTATGAATATATAAAGATTCATGTTATTGTTGTATCTTATGTTATCTAATTATATTTGAATTGTAATGATTGAATGGATAAGGTTAATATGTTTACAATTTGGCCTGGAGTGCATGACAAGCCTATTTATATATCTAAATGGGTTTGAATTGTTTTCATTCATTTTAGTTATTCATGGATGGAATAATTACATCTATATGAATTGTTTCCACTTTATAATGCATCAATAGTGCAAATTAGGAATTTTTGGAGCACCCCATCTCTTTGAAGTGGGAAATAGGGAGTTGGGAAGAAGCATTCATGTACATAAATCATTAAAAATAAATCCAAGAGATGTGTGTGTGT
>JASDQU010100036.1:144765-175827 GCA_032191745.1 Picea mariana | reverse complement strand
GTCTGTGTGTGTGTGTGTGTGTGTCTGCATGTGCCTGTGCACATGTGTGCATGCACATGCATGTGTGAATGTGATATTGATACAAAATGGGATTCAAGGCTAATAATGATATAAAAAGGGGAATAATAGCAGATAAAAAATGATCTATAATAGAGTTGACTCAAGAAAATGTCCCCTTGTTAACATATAAGGTTCACCGAATGGAAGGGCCCAATTAGATCTTCCTCCATTTTGTGTGGTGAACCCTTTGGTTTATTGGTTGACTGTCATTATTGGTTAATGAATCTAAATCTAAAATGCAGAATGTAGAGTGCATAATGCAAATATAGATGCAAGTGCCCGTGCTAATATAATAAGAGTGAAATATATATGAAGCCAAATAAATAAATACAACACAATGCATGGGAATAAATTCATAGTCGAAAATATTGCATGAATTCTATGACCACTAAAAACATACTGAAGAGATCCCATAGGTACAACTAAAATTTATAGCTTCATACTAATTTCTTAGCCAAAATAACACAAGATAAGTTAGGATAAGATACCAGGTGCATGAGAAGAGTCTACAACAATAAATAGTCAAACCTCAGAACCTTCTACTGCATCATATGAACTCAAAGAGGATTCCAAAACTAATGCCATGATCACATTAGATATCTCCTTCAATATTTTAGCCAAAAAGTCCCCCCCCCACCTTTCAAGTTTCGCTTTCCTCATATTCATACAAAAATGAGACAGAGTAAGTTGAACTATTTCAACTCTTGAAATATTGGTATTCCCTAAAACATTGGAAGTTTTTCCCCCTCATCATTTTGTAAGTAAAAATTGGCCCCACTTTTTAAAGGTAGGCCTATGCGTGACCATTTTCAACCCCTAGCTATGAAAACATGAAGAGGTGTTGTACTATGTACATCTGTAATATCAAGGTCAACACCTTCACAATTCCTACATTATTATCCATTGTTGCTAAATGTACATAATGTTTTCCTCATAGTGTGTCTCGAGCTTTTGGATATACCCCTAAAGCAACCCAAATTTTGATCAATTATTTGCATTATATTTTATGAGCTTTCTTTCTTGCACTCACCATACATAATGAAGTCCCCACTTTACTTGGAATTTCAATTGCATCATTGATCTCTTCTTTTGTTACTACCTTAACCCACCTTTTTACAATGACCACATTCCATGTTTCTATGTAGATGTGTAATGGATTCATTTCCTTTGAATTTGAAATGCCCATTAGCTTGGAGTCCCCATTTTCTAAGATCGCAATTACACAATTTGTGTGCTTTCCAATAACTTTGTGTAGCATAGTCTGACCCTCATCATCTATGGCACTAAGATCAACCACCATCAAAAATAGCTCTTGCATGTAGTTAAATTGCCCATGAAATGCACAAACATGAGAAAACAAATGGCCCAACCCCTCTTTTACCTTTGCATTCACATTTTCTCTAAAATTCCTTTAAGGTCACATACCTCCATGATTTTTTTTTCCTAACCCAAAATGATCTAATTAAATAGCTTCATGCCTCATATGTGCAATGATATAATTTGTTCAAATCTATTAACTTAATGAATTGATGATTGTAGTGCACTAGTTGTATAATCCATCAAATAAATGGTCTCCCAACTTCCTTCGGTTAAGTGCTAGTCCTTCTTTCTATAATACTCAACCTGCTTCAGTATTACCTTCACACATGAACAAACCCTCATTACATCATGTAATAAATATTTTAATGCATATTCTTTCCTCGAAAATTAGGTCATAAAAATAAACATTTGAAATCTGAAATACTAGGCTATGGATCACTAGAGGGCACTAAAGAAGATCAATAATAGTAGAGCACTAATATAAAAAGGGAACATAGTAGAGCAATCAAATGTCATCATTTTTTTAGTTTTATCTATAAAAATCATTCAAATAGAATACCACTTTGGAAAAAAGGAGAGACAAATGGTTCTAAGCTTCAAAAGGACTTTCTCTGTAAACCTCCAGAGCACCAAAATGTAGGTTGAAAATTTGAAATGAGGCTTCCCAATAATTTTAGGTAGTCCCCAATGGTTTTCCAAATGAAATGAATTAGGAATTCCCACTTTCAAAAGAGGGAATGTAAATCAAGAGGGATTTGAACCACTTGGCAATTTCAATAAAGATCATTCAAATGATTATCAAGAGAACTATTAATTCAAAAATTTCATATAAGTTCCACTCTCAAGCATGCATTTCAAATAATGATAAAGATTAATGAAATTCAATTCAAATAGTAAATAAGGGATGGCCAAACAAACCTTGATGGTTTTTTAAAGGGTATTCAAAAGCACATTTAAAAATTTGAAATCTTGAGGATTTGAAATCTCTTGATATTTCGAATGAAACTCATAGAAGATGGGTTACAATGGGGTTACCCATAACTCAATCCAAATAAGAGACTCCTAAAAGTTAGGAACATGGGGAATAATGAATTTTGAATGATACACAACCATTAACAAAGGCCTTAGCAAGATTCAAAAGCATGTGATTGATTCAACCATTCAAAAGGTCTATTGGTGACTAGGGCACCTAGCACTTGGCCAAACCTACCAATTCTACCTAAAAACCATCATTGTGGCATTGAGAATTGAGAAAAAACCTAGGAAATATTACATAAAAACTTTGAACAAGTTAGACCCATTGATATCCATGGGATGTGATAACAAAGATAGCCAAGATGGACACGATGCTAGGCATGTAGGAAGATAACTTCTATCTAAGAAAACCAACATGTTAATGCACATGCTACAAGATACCATGAATGCATTAGAAAATGAATAAATCAAACCAACATATATCAAATATAAGTACTTTATCACCAATCAAAATCAAATGAACTTAGATAATAGAGGGAAAAGTCTTCTTGATGAGACATATTAAAAAATAAATAAAGTAGGTCCCTAAGCTTGTCTACTCGGGGGGTTGTTGAGACCTCAAAAAATAGGAGATCTACTACTATGAATTGGGATTTATCCATTATTGATAGCATACATTCCTCGTCATGTAAAATGTAAGGATCCTATACCAAGTTGAAGGTACCCCCACCATGTGGCATTGCAAATCTAAAGGGACTTTTTCTACCCAACTAGCAGACAAGCCAAGAGTTGACCTCTCAAAGTTCCTCTACACCTATTAGAGTATCACTATGGAATACATTGATCCATGGGTCCAACTAGTGTAGTTATAACCTCAATATATATCTACTTCACCTCTCTACATCTGTGTCAATTCATTAACAAACCAGTTGGGCACATAGTTCCCACATCTATATTAATATTCATTTTTTGTTGATATTACACCAAAAAAAAATCATATATGATAAAAGAATTACAACACATGAAATTTAAAAAGTATTCTTACCAATAGTACCCTACTAGGATTTAAGGGGTAATGGGAAGTTTGGGTCACCTCATAAATTGGTGTTGACATATGGGTAGTCCTAGAGATTGACTAGCTAGTTAGCCTACTAGTTAAAGAATGCCTCATTAAATTTGTTTCCAATCAATCCTTCCCCAAAGTCAGTCTATAAAGTTAGCGCACTCATTCACCTTGGGCTATCTTGGGCCAGATGGCACCTTTGCAACATGTGGTTGGATTGATGGGAGTCTCTCAAACAATTATGACCATAAGATGCTCCCATATATGAATTATTTAAATTTCTCATTCCTACAATTTGTCAAACAAGTCTTGATATTTTCTATCGGTGCTATGCTCTAGTAAACATCTCAAGGATGATACATATCACAACATAGTGCATATGAGGCTTGATGCTAATGTGGTGAAGCAGACCTCATAACCTAGGTAATGGTATATAGGATAACAAAAATAGAATGGTCAACAACATCCTTGATTGTTGACCTTCTCTATGCCAATAGAGAAATACAAGTATGTGTATCTTTGGATGCTCTTAGTAATGCCTTCATGGCCTCCTCCCTTCAAAATTATTAGCTCACCACACCAAGAAACTCCAATAAGGAATTAAATTTCCTCTACATTGATCTCAAGGAACTCATCATCAATTTGGAAGGATCCAATAGCAATATCCCATAATCATATCATCCTATTATCCTCTCTAATAGATTCATACCACCCCTCAAATACACCCCTCAATAAGGAATTAAATTTCCTCTACATTGATATCAAGAAACTTGATATCAAGGAACTCATCATCAATTTGGAAGGATCCAATAGCAAGATCCCATAATCATATTATCCTATTATCCTCTCTAATAGCTTCATACCACCCCTCATTTTGGTGCACCTAATTAAATTTAACATGCTACACTATCAGAGGAAATTAATCACATCCACATCTTCTAATGCACGGATGTGATCAACTTCATGCTCCCTCTCTCACCACTCTTGCAAATTCATCATGTTTGCATCCATGGAAAATCAAATAGAGAGTGAGTTACAATGTCATAATTTTTTTTTTGGACTTCTTGTGGTGTGCCCATGACCTAATTTGGCGATAGTAGTAAGCACATGTGGGTGGTATTTTACACAACAATGGGAAAGGCCTTCTACCTACGCAAGTGCAAATATCCCCTCATGAGCATGTGGACCCATCTTCAAAAAGGGTCACACATCCCAAAAAAAAATCCAAAAAATTAGAAAGGAACTATCAAAATTAAGATGAAGGAACAATGAGTTATTCCTCTAGAGAAAATATAGAAATTATTGAATAGATTTGTTGGATTTGAACTCATAATTTATGATCTTCAATTTATTTTTTCTCCATGGTTTTCAAAACGAATGTAAAAATTAACAAACGAATAATTTCTACCTCTTTTATTTATTTTTACTTGAGAATATTGTGAAAGGGATATTATTAGACCATGTAATGAGTCATTTTTCTTTCTAAGTGATTAATGAATGAATTTTACCTGGAGACAATGCTTTTTGATGTTTGCATATATGAATGGTCTTCAAATTCGTGCATTTCAAAGTGTTGATTTATTATCAACCTTGAGCTATAAAACTAAACCAACATACAATAATAGTTTTTTTCACCATCTATCACATTTTTTTGCCTCTTTTTCCCCTAATGCCATAGGGTTGAACTTATCAAGTACAGGTGATTAACCATTCTTAATCTAGTTCATGTTTATACTTGAAATTTGCACAATAGTGCCTACCTAACATGGGACACCTTAGTTAACATCCTTTTTTATTTTTGGGTGCCCATGTTGAGTTTTATTGTAGGCTTTGGAGACAAGATAGTCCTTCCAAAGTTTGAGAATAAGTCACATTTTCCACACTCATCTTCTTCTAGCCATACGTTGAGAGATACCATTTTATGGTTTGTTTGCATCATTTCACCTTTTTTCTATTACACTACTTTTCTTAACAAAATACTACATTTTTCTTTTCTTATAGCTTTTGCATTGCTTATTGTTGCTTTCCCTTGTTATTTTTCGATTTCACTTCAAACTTGCTTTACCCTAGAGGATACATGCGTATGAGTGTCCATAATATGCACATTGGTGTTTTACTTATTTCTTGCATAAGTATGTTCTATTTACTTGGAGCTTAGTTGCTTTCCCTGCAACACTTGTCTCCTCCACTATATTGTAGCATTTTTTTATTTTTTTTTAGGATTTCATAATATGAAAGAGACACAAAAAAATATAACAAAAAGAGAGAGAGGAGAAAGAATCAAGATATTTATTTTTGTTCTGTGAAGTTTGGTAGTCATATGTGTCACCCTATGGAACAATATAAATTACAGAATACAAACACCAACTCAAATGATTTCATTAAGATGACTAATATTTCTATGTGTCCAAGAGCTAATGCTCGAATCAATCATTACCTACAATCACTCAACAACCTCTCCATGATTTACTCAACTATATTTTCTCTATCTCAAATTGTACCTTCAAGATATAACAACTAACAATAATTAATATAGAATATGACAAATGAAACATTATTCCAACATTTGTGTCACCCTTTAACAAAGCACCTATTTTTTAATCCATTATCTGTGAATTTTGGAATTAGTACTACCTTGGGATTTTCATGTTGGTTTTTTTTTTACAATCAAACTCCTCGTAATTGGTTGCTCTTCCACTCCTTGTGGAGTTGTGCCTTAATGCCTTAGACATTGATGGTTCCTATTTTTGGTCTCTTTTTGCATTAGTTGTTTCCTAGGTCATCTATTATGTAATGCTATGTTAAAGGGAATTTCCTAGACAATAACCTTTATCATCCATTCCTCAGTTTTCCTCACCATCCGTTCCTTGATTCAAGTTAATATTGGTTTGCTTCAAATCCAATGCTCGTATTATATCATGTCAATGTGGAAGGATTCATCAATGCTTTCTCATTGTTAGGATTACCCCTATCAACTACAAAATATTGCTCTAGGGGAAACATTTCCTATTGATGAATCCTTAACTCAATGTCTTTTCCAATTTGATCCAACTATTGAATAAGAAAATCTTTCATTTTTTTATTGATACATCTAGGGAGTAGTTGCTTCAAGACAAACTATATCTCTCAATATATACCCATCTTGTCAAATATTTCTTTTGAATATTCCATGAAACAGATATATGTCAAAGATTCAAAATGAAATGATTCTCATGAATCTCTAGAAGAACTCAGGGAAAGGAAATGATGTTGATGGCCATTGGTTGCACAGTTTCCTCTGTGTTCAACATCAAGGCATCTATTCACGTAGTGTGACTCATATTGTACCTTAGGTTCCATTTTCATTATTTGTGGAATACCTCACCTCTAACAATGATTTTCACTATTGATTATTGATCATAGGGGTTTTTTCTTGTGTTATTTTCATCTTGCATAGAAGATAGTTGAACTTGGTGGTATTCTCTAACAATTCTTATGCCCAAGACTTCAAAATCAATCATCAATCATTGATATTATCTCATGTAAACTGATGTGAGAACTAGTATGGCCCTCCTTTTCATGGTCTCTTCCTATTTACTTCATTTAATTTTCTCTGGGAATGAGATTCAAATACCCTGTTAGTACCAAGGGGATTGCAACCATTGGTAGTAGGTTCCCTTGCATTAAACAAGGGGTTTTAATCAATGGCCTTTGATTGATTGATTCTATTAAGTGTTTGAGAATATAATTTATCTTCACACTTGTTAGAATGTAATATGTACCTTAATATCCATTATCATTATTGATGGGCTATCATGTGTCTAGCAATGATACACATCTATGGGTGGTGACTAAATGGTCTCTCCCATGTTTTACTTTGAAAAATCCATTCACATGGTGCAAAATCAAATAATCAATGGATATGGTTTAAGACCTTGGTATTGGGAAGTATTCCTCATTGATGCTACCCTCTCTTCCCCTCACACATTGGGATATGGTTCCTCTCTTTCCCTCACACATTAGGGGGGTTTTGTTATAACTCTATTTGGTTACCCTTGACTTAAATTATTGATCAAGACTAGTGAATACATCATTTGTAGTGAAGAATACAATTTTAATCCTTCAAGGGCTTCAATTGGATGATATTCTCATGTTCTTGAGCCCTAATGTATAATGGCATGTAGGTACCCACACCCTGATGTGTAACAACACACAAGAACCCACACGCTTCCTTGAAGCAACCTGTAGGCACTCAAATTATTCTAAAAATAAACACATGATCACCCTCAGATTGCACTACACACACAATATGAAATGTATGGGTTTTGAGAGAGATTCATAGAATGTGTACACTTGTACATTCTTGATTTAGATCATAAACAACCTAAACTAATTTCCCTAAGTATAAATTGAGAGTTCGTGGATGGGAAGGATTATCTTGGGTAGCCCTTGGAAAAACTAGGAGAATGATTTGATCCCCATACCTTTGCTTTAGAGAAACCCTATTTTTTTCTCTACAAGTATGGTCTAGATTACTTATGGTACTTTAGAGCTCCCTTTGGATCTGTTTTTGAATAGTTTTCTCAATCCTTGGAATGAGTGTGAGTTTGAACAAGTTTGAGGCATGAGGAACCCATCTCGGGTGAGGAGGTCACAAGTAGCATGAACTTGTACCATATCTTGTTGTCAAATTCCAATTTATTCAATATAGATCTCTTTTCTCCCCCACAATTCTATGTCAATTTGTATATATTTATTTGCATCTTGATTTATGAAATTGGATTGGTGAAAATGCTTTCCCGATTACTATAGGTTAATATCATTTGAATATATATTTATAATATGGAATTTTTTCAAAGGAATGAATAATGTATTTGTCATTTGAATGCATGTAGGTGTGGGAAGAATATATCCATTGAATATTCATCTTGTAGTTCAATGATCAAAGTAAAGGAGCAAGAAGAGAATACCAAGTATTATATCCATATTCCTTAGCATTCCATAGTTGTTGCAGTAATTTGAATAAGGGGTGAAGAAAGTAATTTATCATTGATCTGTTAGCAAGAACCCAACCCCCTTTATAGGAATAAACTCAATTACCCTATTTATTTTACCTACAACACCCTTCTTGCGATAAGGGATACAAATTCATCAAAATTCCCCACAAGTGTTGGCTACCATATTGTCACAATGGTCTCAATTCTATTTCTAATTATATTATTAATCCAAACAAGAACCAAGCTAAACATAGAAAATTCATATTAATATGTATTCTATCAATATTAAACAATAATATAATATACAATCCTTGATAATTGACACAACACGATTATAGTGGGAAAAACCTCAGTGCTGAGAAAAAAATCCATTCAAACATCATAATATCACTTATCTCAATTCACTAACCCCATTCATATAGCAATGCCTTCTATTCTCTGGTTACAAAAAATAATCTCATTATAATATTCTATCTATGTATATACATCTAATTTTCTTTCCCTATCCATCTAATGACTAGGAAAGCACCCATTATGTTTGTCTTACTTCTTATTTGGGTCTTTACAATAAAAAAGTGGGGCTTTTACCCCAACATAAGAGACATGTATATGAAACCACTCTCGCTACTATACAACTTCTTCTCTTTATTATTGAATGTTTAGTTTCAGGTTTTTATGACTTTCGAGATTTTAATACACAACTCCTACAACCATGGCCCTACACCTAATTTAAATGTTAGTGTTTGTTTAAAAAAATCGACTACCAGTATGTTCACTACACATTCTCATGAATTGATGTCGATGTAGGTTCATAAATCCATAAAGTTTTGAGAAATCATTAAATTAATATATTAGATTAAGTGATTGATTTTAAAGGTCTGTTGCTTAGTTTGATCATTTTTGTGTCAAAATGTGAGATGTGATTGTTGAAATTAATGTTGATTAATTGGGTTGGTTGTCATTTATGTCAACCCTTGAAGAAAGTTCAGTAGCGAATTACGGTAGCACAAAGGTTTGGGTAATGGACCCAAGTTTGTTTGATGGATAATGGTATGAGTTTTGATATATTTGCAGGTAAAACTATTCTAGATGGATAGTACATGTCATGTCATTTTCTGATGGTATGTGGAACGTCACATAAATCCTCACGATTAGAGAGTTATGGGCATGTGAAGTTGGAGAACCCTCATGAGTCATCTAGAAGCCCCAAAAGGTCAAAGTAGTCAAAGTGTTTGCAAAGAAGAAATTATTTAAATAATAAAGTGAAGTGATGAGTGTATTATAAGTCAAAGAGGATGCAAAAGAAATTATTTAAATAATAAAGTTAATGGAGAACTTACTAATTATGGAAAGTGGTTAAGTTAATTGGACAAGTGGTTATAAGTGGGTTAACCCTAAAATAAGGAAAGTGGGTTAAGATGGTTAAAAGGTAACCCCTTGAGGAAGCTACATGAAAGTATAAATAAGAGGTAAGGGTATCTCATTCAAATCACACTTGAATATCATTGAATATATATTTGTGTGAAAGGTTATTTGGGAAGGTATTATTGATAGAGAAAAGTGTGGCGGGAAAACTGCGACATAAAAAGTGCGGAAGGAAAATTGTGATAGAAAAATTGCAGCAAAAAAAGTGCGGCAAGAAAACTGCAGCATAAAAAGTACGGTAGAAAAACTACAAAAGAAAAATTGTGGCAGAAAAAGTGCGGCAGGAAAAGTGTGGAATAAAAAGTGTGGCAGGAAAAGTGCAGTAGAAAAAGTGTGGCAGAAAAATCACAGCAAAAAAAGTGCAGATGGAAAAGTGTGATAGAAAAACCGCAGCAGAAAAAGTACGACAGAAAAATCGTGGTAGTGGATTCGCGGCAACAGAACGCTACAAGAAAAAAGAAAAAGCTATGGTTTTCATATGTGTAGTGTTGAATTTATGAATCAAGTTGAGGGTTTGCCCTGTAAATATGTTGGATGCCCTCTTGGGAGCTTATGGCTTGTTGTACAGTTGATCTGAGGTAGATCTACTGAAGTTTAGTTTTGGTTCATGTTTGAGGGATTTTGGTTGAGGTATGTTGCTGAAGTTATTGGTACAGATAGAGGTTGTGTAACAGTGAGGTTCTAGCACATGGTTTGAGGTACAAACTTGTGGTATAGTGTTTGAGGTATATGTGATTAGATTAGATTGGTTGATGAGTATAGAATTACAGGTTTCTCAGTGACATATTGATGCAGGAGCATCACTCCACGTCATCAAGCGCCAGTCAACTAGCACACGTTCAATGAAGAGGAGAGGTGCAACCCTCTCACTTTCAAATTTCAAATTTTGAAATTGTATTAAATGTTGTAAGGCCGAAGAGACAAAATCCATACATGCACGCAGGCTTTAGATAAAGGTTTCCTTAAATGGTTGTAAGGCCGAGATCTAGATCCGATTCATACTAGACAGCCATTCAATGTAATTGAATGTAAATTAATGCAAGTTGGTGAGGATGGAGGGAAGAGCTCAAGGAGCCCCCTTTTGTAAAAAAGATCCTTTGTTTCTGTAGGAGTTAGTCAATAGAGAGGTAGAGAAGAATAGAGAGAGAATAGGGAGAAGAGAGGAGAGCCGAGACTTTGTTGCAGACCGAGCTCGAACACATTGTAATCAGGCATTCTTGATTAATACAAACTGAGCAGTTTTTCTTGCATGTTGTTTTTCATGTGTTTATGAGTTCATGAATGAATGTCTTTATTTGTGATGATATGTTGTATATGTATGTTAAATTTGATTTACAGGGATAGATAGATTTTCCTATCTGTTGAGTTCTTTGATTTTCAGGTTTGAGTTCTTTGTGGTTTCATGCAAGAGTGCATGACAGAGTATTGTGGTCTCTGAAAACCAGTGCAGGAGTGCACTTTTGAATTCTGTGGAATTTCAGACAAAGTGATGCAGGAGCATCGCCAACTCATCAAGCGAGCCAACACGGAAGCGGAAGACAGCTGGACAAGCAGCACAAATTTTGAAAATGCTTTGGAACTGTTGCACAAAATCTTAAATGAACCATTAAGATGAGGCGCACTTGTATATTGTAAATGGACCTTGAGCGGATAGCTCTCGTCCTTTAGTAGATAGACCGGCATTTAAGATAGTTAATGCAGGTAGACAAGATTTTAATTTATAGATTAGACATTTTTAGGAGCTGGAGGGAAAACGGATATAGACACCCTCATTGTATCATTGTAACATTATTTAGAATCCAGGAAGAAGAAAAGGAGCAAGCAGAGACAGTTGTGTAGACACCCATGTACAGACATTTGAATTAATAGAAGAATTCTAATTCAAATTCATGGTTTGTGTTGTTCTCTGTGAGTTTGATGTTGATATGCTCATGAATGTTTGCTTCCTGTTATACATTTTCTTTTATATGCTRTGTATGTGACTTCATGTGTGAATTGAAGTTTGAGAGAAGGAAAGAATGAGTTTCAATTGTTTCTCTATTTGAGCCAGAGAATTCCTGCAAGGAGTGCAGTCGAATTGTCTGCAAGGAGTGCGTTGATGGAAGGGTTCAGATAGAGATAAATTTTATTCTCATTCATCCCAAAGGTGCAGTTGGGCATAGGAGCCGTGCAAAGAGTGCGCAGGCCAGCGAAGCTTCAGGGTTGCGAACCTAAGTAAAGCCTTGAGAGACTACTGCTGCAGGTGTGCACAGAGTCGAAAGACTTCAACGCTGGGTTGAGGTTGAAGAGTTGCTGCAAGGAGTGCGAGAAAAGGGGTTCTTTCTGAGAACTTGGAGTCGTAAGGAAAATCTTAGGAAGGATAGGCCTTCGAGTTTGTCGAAGGACCGCACAATAAATTTGTGCTTGGAAGGCTTGCAAGAAGTGTCGCAAGTTACGCACAAGTGGAYSGGTTTCGTAGAGGAACACTTGGTCATTCAGGGGATCAAGGAAGGGAGAACGGGTGGTTGAAATCCTTCGGGGAGACYCCGCAAAATTTTGAAGGTCGTTAGATCTGGTGGAGGCGCAGGGATATTACGGTGAGAACGTCCGAAATTTCAAAGCTCAGGAGAGGCAGAGCTGTCGATCCAAGTCATAAGGACCGTCAGATCTACACATGACATCGCATATCAAGGATTCGCGAGTCGAAGCTTCAATATTGTTGCAACGAGAATTGCGATATCACGATCTTTGATATCCTGACGAGCCCAGACCGTCCATCAATTTGGATGCGTGTCAGAAGATCCAGAGGAGTTGGGATTTGAAGCATCGGGGTTTTCGAAGACAGAGAAATCTTATCGTTTGGAATCGCGATTCGCGATATTCCGACGGTGACGTAACGGTGCGGGGCCACAGGGAGTTAGTGGAGGACAGGTGGCACAGTATCGGGGATCAGGAAAAGGAAAGTCTCGAATCCATTGACATCAGGATTCCCGATCCCACGAATTCCAAAATCCTGATTGAAGCGACGAGAAGTCGAAAGGTCAATGTTGACTCGCGTCGGAGTTCAAGGAATCATGAGGCAACAAACACGCAACCATAGGATTCATGAAATCTTGAAGTCAAATTTCCCAATCATTAAGGGAGATCATTTGAAGAGTTGTTGTGGGTAAGGAAAAATTCTCGATAGGGAATTAGAAGGACTTAGTAGTTCTTCGGGCCAAGGGGAGAGAAGATCCTATGAGCGGGCACGCTCCGAGGGGTGTGACTGCATCACAAAGACATGCCAGGAGGGCGCACTAGCTGAAGTCATTAACTCAAGGAGGAATCCTCAAGGTTGTTGAACACCCTGAAGGAAGAACTGTGTAGAGGAGAGCACAGAGAGGAGAAGCAGAATTGTTGAGAATTCTGCAAAGGCTCTGCCAGGAGGGCATTGAGAAAATTCACAGGATGCATTGAGCCAGTGCATAGAGTGCACTTTTGAATTCTATGGAATTTGGACAGAGTTGTGCCAGGAGGGTGCACCAGAGGATGTATTAGACCCAAGGAGAAACCTCAAGGTTGTTGAATACCTTGGAGGTAAGACTGTGCAGAGGAAGGTACATAGATAATAGAATCACTGGAGGTTCTGTAGAGCTCTGCTAGGAGGGCATCGAGCGAGTGCAAGGAGTGCACAGGAGGAGCTCTATTTCAAGTTTAGGGAAGACAGAATGTCTGAAGTTTTGTGAAACTCTACCAGGAGGGCATCGAGCAATTGCATAGAGTGCACAGAAGGACTCTTTTTGAGTTATGTTGGGGAAGAGAAGTGTCAAAGAGAGACACTCACAGAGTTATTGAATACTCTGTTAAGCCAGCAAGGAAGGCTTGAGTAGAAGGTCGTCGGGAGGACACCAGATTTCCCTTTGAGGACACAAAAGGGTGAGTCCCCTAGAGGCTTGGGTAAATAAATCTCAGGATGGATAGCACAGTTGTGTGCAGGGACCCTACAAGGAGTGCAGAGGTCGAGAAACCTTTTGAGGTTTCAGAGTGAACAAAGCTTAGGAGGGATAGTGTCCCTAGAACATAGGCGATATCTAAGGAATTAAACTCGCAGAGGAAGAAAAGGCCGAGGCCTTTTGGAGCAAGAAATCTTCCAAGGGAAGGGAAGAAGGGCATGCTCAAGGTAGAGCACAGTCACCATTAGATCAGCTGGAGAGACAAGTTCTGGGTCGTTGAAGCCTACGTCTAGATGCACATAGGAAAGCGCACAAGGAAGAGAAATAGATCTGGTCCATCAGATCTAGTGCAAAGTACCAATAACCATCGGATCCGGAGGAAGGTGCACAGAGTTTAACCTTTGGGAGGTCGCGCAGGAGAAGAGCTGAAACGGACGGTGGAGACGCTTCATGGAGAAGTGCCGAAAATCCTATGGACCGTCGGATCTCACAAATCTGTGAGAAGGTTAAGGCTAAGTATATTTTAGCATTTCATCATTTTGGCATTTCGGGGTTCGCCATTTCGACAATCTCGATGACAAGGAGCTGGGGCACTTTGCATTGAAAATCTCAAAGTCATGAAATGCGACGTGTTCTTGGAGCAGGGCGTGGTCATGGAAGAAGTAGCCACATGGACCGAGGTTTGGTCAGGGGTTAACCATCGTTGAGCCCATTTCATCATTTCGAAGTTTGAGGTTTCGAGCGGCAAGTGATTTTGGAATCACTGCATCGTGAACTCTCGGTTCACAAAACTCCAAAAAGGATCTAGACCGTTTGATCCAACTCATCGAGAGTCGTTGGATCTTGTGTGCAAATTCCCATATCGGAATTCGGGGATTGGAGTGACAAGTGGTTTTGGATTCATTGCGTCGTGAACTCCCGGTTCGTGAAATCCCGAAAAGATCTGAGCCATTTCGGGAGTTCTGGGATTCGAACACCGGGGATTCGAAAGGGAAAGGAAGAAGGAGTCAAAGCATGTTAAAGCCCTTTTTGGCATTCTGGGACCCGGGTGTTCGAGAGGCCAGGAGTCAAGAGACATGGATTCCTGACTCATGATATCACGAAATCCCGAAATCATTCGGAGGAATAGCACCCCTTTTCGGTATTTCGGCATTTCAGGGTTCAGAAAGTAGAGGAGGTAGTGGTTTGGGTCGCTGCATTTCAAACTCCCGGTTACCGAAATCCCGATACATTCAAGACCGTTGGGTCGAGGGAGAACTCTCTTTCAGGTTCACTGAGAAGGAGGTGAAGACTCATGCCTAGTGCACGTTGTGTGCAGGTGGGGTTTTTCGTGAAGGACCTATGGATCGAATTCGTGGGGTTCTAGTGAGGGCCCGAAAGAACTAATTCAGTTCTATAGATTCGAAGAAGATCGATCCTGTGTGGATCTTGGCCTGAGGGTTGGGGGATTTGTAAGGAACCAAGTGGTATCAGAGCCACTTTCTATCTATAGACTATAGGCAGAGGGAGGAAGAGTAGATAAAGAAAATACTCTGATACACATCAAGTGGTATCAAAGCCACTTTATGTCTGTAGACTATAGGTAGAGGGAGGCAGAGTAGATAAATAAAATACTCTGTTACACATCAAGTGGTATTAGAGATTAATTTTGTCTGTATATTGCAGGCAGAGGGAGCCAGAAGAAAAGGAAGGCAGAGTGTTGAAGCTCTGCAATGATTGTTGCAAGGTACACAACAGTCAATAGACAGTCAAGAGGACTGTAGGAAAGGCTAGAAGCACTCACTGTTGCAGAGTGACAGCAACAAGTTTGCCAGGAGGGAAAATAGGAATAGGGAGATGGCTACTGAAGTCCATGGATGTGGTGGAAAGAAGAACCACCAGCAGCAAAGAAAATATGAGATGGATGAAGAGCTTGTTGAGATAAGGGAGAGGATGGAAGAGCTTGCACTGCGGGTGCAGCAGAACGCAAAGACACATTGGGTGTATGAATGGCCTCTGAGGAGAAAAGAAAAATGGTCTGTTCAAAATTTGTTGGCCAAGAAACAACAACAAGAGTTGAAGAAGTGGTTGAGGAATGCTGAAAACCTCAGTGACACAAAGATGGTTCTCATCTGTGAGCCAGAAGTTGGAGAAACCCTCAGTGATGAGGAAGAGCGATTAGATTTAGATCTCATAAATTGCCAAGAGGGCAGAGATAAATTTTCGAATTGCCAGGTGGGCAATGGAATGAGATCAGTGGAAGGTCTCGCGTACTACCAAGGGAGCAGTCGTGAAAGTTCAGATTTCCAAGTGGGCAATGAGATGGGATTAGACGATCTCATAGACTACCAGGTGGGTAGTAGAAAATTCCCAAATTGCCAGGTGGCCAAGGGGAAAGAGATGAGATTATCTGAAAGTCTCATGAACTCAGAGGAGAGTTCAGATCAGCAAGGAGTGCTGACAGGAGAGAATCAGAAGAGAATTCTAATCATTGGGGGAATTGAAGTATTCCTACCAAGCAGCCCAGTTGAGGCCAGAGAATGTGTTGCATATGCAGCAATAGAAGAAAGACAGCCAGTAGAGACTTTCATGGAGGAAGAAATGGAGCAGACACTGATGTTTTCCCAAGGAGAAAAGGAGGAGCATTCAAAAGAATGGCTCAAAAATTTTAGCCAGGAAGATGAACAGGAGATCAATGTAGTACTGGGAGTTGCAGAAGAAGAAGAAGAGGAAGCGGAAAACATAGACTTTGTTGGTCTGTGTGAAGAATTGGAAGCCCTAGAGAGAAGAGTGATGGTGAAAAATTTGCACATCCAACAGGCTAAGTTGGAATAAGGTAGTGGAGCATACCAGCCCTAGGAGAAGCTAGAAGAAGTTAGAACTGAACCAACACAGGAGGAAGCTGAGCAACAGTTCAGTGAGGAGACTGCAAAATTGGAGTCTGCAACAGAGCGGCCACTCAGTGCCACAAAGGTAAATAAAGACAACATGGGAGATCGAGTAGATCTGCCCACTGATAAGGAGGAAGAATTGCAGCAGGGTGGACTGCATACAAAGAGCCAGCCATTGGAGCATCTGGACGAGATAATTGAGGAGATCAGAAGGTTGATGATCAGATCAGCAGAAGTGGTCAGCAAAGGGGATTTGAGCAGAGGAGAACCTACCATAGCAGCAGGGCAACAGAAGCAACAACAGCAGCGAAGCAGTGGAGCAAATGCACAGCTCCAAAGAACTGTTTGGGATCCAGGTGGATTTTGACAGCCATGCTCAGAAGCTCATGAGCAGGAGCTCATGAATTTTTCATAGCAGACGAGTATGATGCACGAGCATCACTCCATGTCGTCAAGCACCAGTCAACCAACACATGTTCAATGGAGAGGAGAGGCGCATCCCTCTCACTTTCAAATTTCAAATTTTGAAATTGTATTAAATGTTGTAAGGCCGAAGAGCCAAAATCCATACATGTACGCAGGCTTTATATAAAGGTTGTCTTAAATGGTTGTAAGGCCGAGACCTAGATCTGATTTGGACTAGATAGCCATTCAATGTAATTGAATGTAAATTAATGAGAGTTGGTGAGGATGGAGGGAAGAGCTCGAGGAACCCCCTTTTTTAAAAAGATCCTTTGTATCTGTAGGAGTTAGTTGATAGAGAGGTAGAGAAGAATAGAGAGAGAATAGGGAGAAGAGAGGAGAGTCGAGACTCTATTGTAGCCCGATCTCGAACACATTGTAATCAAGCATTCTTGATTAATACAAACAGAGTAGTTTTTCCTACATGTTGTTGTTCATGTGTTTATGAGTTCATGAATGAATGTATTTATGTGTGATGATATGTTGTAGATGTATGTTAAATTCCATCTGCAGGGATAGATAGATTTTCCTATCTGTTGAGTTCTTTGATTTTCAAGTTTGGGTTCTTTGTGGTTTCATACAAGAGTGCATGTCAGAGTGTTGCGGTCTCTGAAAACCAGTGCAGGAGTGCACTTCTGAATTTTGTGGAATTTCAAACAAAGACGTGCCAGGAGGGCGCACTAGTTGAACTCATTAACTCAAGGAAAAATCCTTAAGGTTGTTGAACACCCTGAAGGAAGAACTATGCATAGGAGAGCACAGTGAGGAGAGGCAGAATTGTTGAGAATTCTGCAAAGGCTCTGCCAGGAGGGCATTGAGCAAATGCATAGGATGCATTGAGCCAGTGCATAGAGTGCACTTCTGAATTCTGTGGAATTTGGACAGAGTTGTGCCAGGAGGGCGTACCAGAGGAAGTATTAGACCCAGGGAGAAACCTCAAGGTTGTTGAATACCTTGAAGGTAAGACTGTGTAGAGGAAGGTACATAGATAACATAATCATTGAAGGTTCTGTAGAGCTCTACCAGGAGGGCATCGAGCGAGTGCAAGGAGTGCACATGAGGAGCTCTATTTTGAGTTCAGGGAAGATAGAACGTCTGAAGTTATGTGAAACTCTGCCAGGAGGGCACCGAGCAGTTGCATAGAGTGCACAGAAGGACTCTTTTTGAGTTATGTTGGGGAAGAGAAGTGTCAAAAAGAGACACTCATAGAGTTACTGAATACTCTGTTAAGCCAACAAGGAGGGCTTGAGCAGAAGGTCTTTAGGAGGACACTAGATTTACCTTTGAGGACACAGACGGGTGAGTCCTCTAGAGGCTCGGGTAAATAAAGCTCAGGACGGATAGCACAGTTGTGTGCAGGGACCCTGCAAGGAGTGCAGAAGTCGAGAAACCTTTTGAGGTTTCAGAGTGAACAAATCTCAGGAGGGATAGTGTCCCTTGAACACAGGCGATATCCAAGGAATTAAGCTCGTAGAGGAAGTAAAGGCCGAGGCCTTTTGGAGAAAAAATATTCCAAGGGAAGGGAAGAAGGGCATGCTCAAGGTAGAGCATAGCTGCCATTAGATAAGCTGGAGAGAGGATATCTGGGTCATTGAATCCTACATCCAGACGCACGCTGGAAAGTGCACAAGGAAGAGAAACAGATATGGACCATCAGATCTAATGCAAAGGATCGATAACCATCAGATCTAGAGGAAGGCACATGGAGTTTAACCTCTGGGAGGTTGCACAGGAGAAGAGCTGAAATGGACAGTGGAGACACTTCGTGGAGAAGTGTCGAAAATCCCNTGAATCCTACATCCAGACGCACGCTGGAAAGTGCACAAGGAAGAGAAACAGATATGGACCATCAGATCTAATGCAAAGGATCGATAACCATCAGATCTAGAGGAAGGCACATGGATTTTAACCTCTGGGAGGTTGCACAGGAGAAGAGCTGAAATGGACAGTGGAGACACTTCGTGGAGAAGTGTCAAAAATCCCGTGGACCGTTGGATCTCACAGATCTGTGAAAAGGTTAAGGCTGAGTGTCTTTTAGCATTTCGACATTTCGGCATTTCAGGGTTCGGCATTTCAGAAATCCCGATGACAAGGAGTTGGGGCACTTTGCATTGAAAACCCTAAAGTCGCGAAACATGACATGTTCTTGGAGTAGGGCATGGTCATGGAGGAAGCAGCCAAATGGACCGAGGTTTGGTCAGGGGTTAACCACCGTTGAGCCCATTTCAGAGTTCGGGGTTTGGAGCGGCAAGTGATTTTGGAATCACTGCATCGTGAACTCTCGATTCACGAAACTCTAAAAAGGATCTAGACCATTTGATCCAACTCATCATGAGTCATTGGATCTCGTGTGTGAATTCCCATATCGAAATTCGGGGATTGGAGTGATGAGTGGTTTTGGAGTCACTGCATCGCGAACTCTCGAAAAGAGCTAAGCCATTTCAGGAGTTTGGGGATTCGGACACCGGGGATTCGAAAGGGAAAGGAATAAGGATTCAAAGCCCATTAAATCCCTTTTCGGCATTCTGGGACCCAGTGTTTGAGAGGCCAGGAGTCGAAAGACGTGGAGTCCCAACTCGCGAAATCCTGAAATCATTTAGAGGAATAGCACCCATTTTCGACATTTCATCATTTCGTGGTTCGGAAAGTAGAGGAGGCGGTGGTTTGGGTCGCTGCATTTCAAACTCCCGGTTACCGAAATCCCGATACAGTCAATACCATTGGGTCGAAGGAGAACTCTATTTCGGGTTCGGTGAGAAGGAGGTGAAGACTCACGCCTAGTGCATGTTGTGTGCAGGTGGTGTTTTTCATGAAGGACCTGTGGATTGAATTCGTGCGGTTCCAGTGAGGGCCCGAAAGAACTAATTCAGTTCTAAGGATTCGAAGAAGATCGATCCTGTGAAGATCTTGGCCTGAGGGTCGGGGGATCTGCAAGGCACCACATATTTAGTTTCTACAGTTGAGGTGCATGTTGGGTACATGATTGAGAAAATTAGTTGATGAGTTGGCAATTACACGAGGTGTATATTTGATGATGTCGGTACATCTTGATGAGTCATAGTTTATGTGTATTTGATGCATGATTGGTACATATTTGGTGCATGGTTGATGCACTCGTTGATGGTACAGGTTGAGGTATAGGTTGTTGCATGGTTGATGCCCTTGTTTATGGTACACGATGACTATAGGTTGTTTGGTACAGGTTGGTGCATGGTTGATGCACTTGTGTAACATCCCGCTCTTGCGCACTGAGAAAACTTATTCTTTTAGGACACTTGCTCGCAAGTGATCCAGATTCTATGCTATTAAAACTTTGATTTTGATTATGAAGCGTTATGGGTTGATGACATGTTGTTTTACTGCATTGACATAGATGGGTGCTATTGACTCACTTTCACTGAGTGTGTAGGCTTTTGGACCTCGAGGATGCAGAGGCATCAATGGAACCCCTTGGACTCTGGATCGAGTCAGGGAGTGAACGAATGGGGTTTGATTGTTTTAAATGTGATATTAGTGCATCTAATTAGATGATATTATATGGATATATTTCTGACATGATTCATTGATGATGCAGGCTGACGATAGCTTGTCGACCAGACTCACATGTGGAGTAGAGGGGTCATGCACGACTACCAGAGATGTTGAGGGTGAGGTGTGGACGATAGCCCTGCCATAGCCTACTAGCACTCTTGTCGTGGCTCTAACTGTAGGTTAATGATTACCTAGTTCGAGAGGACCCACAATGCCATGAGGGTAGACTGTGATAGTCACTCATGATGATTCTAAGGGGCACGCAATAAGTGGGGGCCTTATTCCTTAGAGGCCCTTAGTCTCCCACAAGCTCACCTGGTGGAGTATTGACTTCAGGGGTTTTTTATGTCTACCAAGTCAGTCAAGAGGCGAGTGGCACCCTTGGAGCACGTGGTGCATCCGGAAGGGCACGTCGCGTAAGAAAAATGGAAAGAGGCGAGTGGCACCCTTGGATCACGTATTGTGTCCTGAAGGGCACGTCACACAAGGGAACAGATGAGGCGAGTGGAACCCTTGGAGAACCTAGTGTGTCCTGAAGGGCACGTCGCGTTGTTAATGATAATTGAATGAACCTAGATAGCCTTAGGATGAATAACGTGATAAGAAATTTTTAAAACAATTTCCCTGCTAGTGGTAAATCTCTCTCTCTCTCTCTCTCTCTCTCTCTCTCTCNAAACAAAATAAATAATAAATATAATCTTTGTTAAATATTTTAACAAGAAGGGAGTAAGCAATTTAATTCATTCATAAAAATCTGTTGGAATAAAATTTAAAAAGGGAATTAATTGTTTTATTATTTTATGATAATTTAAAATCTATTAATTAAAAAGGGAAAGGGGAAAAAGTTAATTTATACACCTGCCAATTTGAGTTCTAAATGAAAAGGGGAAAGAGAAAAATCTAAAATATTTAGGAAACTAGGAAAAGAGGGAAACATAAAAAGAAAAGGGAAACACAAGGGGAAAAGCAGAAAGTCAAACTTAGTAAGGTATCTAGCATTTAAGAGATTTCTAATTTAAACTGAACTAGCAATTTAATAATGGGGAAAGTCATTAAAACCGGTAAGGGAATTTGGGGACACCTAGGAGCGATTCTAGGAGTGACTCTAGGTGGGTGAGGGAAATAGGGGTAATTAATTAATTAAAGAAATTAATTTATGGAGGAATGAAGGGGATGGGTGACACTTGTATGGGGAGGATTTTTAAGATTTAATTTATTAAACATTAATTTAAATGGGATTTTGGAAAGGTAAAGGGTTGGAAACTCTATATAATGGAGGGAGGAGAAGGAGGAAGGAGCTCTTCTATTTTGAGTAATGTTGCGTTGCAAAACTCTCTACTTGACTGACTTGGCTTGTGGGAGTTGGGATACCCATCTCGATGAGGAGTGGTAGCTCGACCTTGTGAGGTGAGCTGGGAGCTAGTTGATTCTCTAGTTAGTGTGTGTGGCCCCTTTGCGACTTGGGGGGCTAAGGGGGAAGAAGAGTACCCCTATCATTGGCTAGGAGGTACTGGTGAAGTCTTGTTGGTCGGCAAGCGGGAGTTGCACGGAGTGTGCAGGACTTCAACTCAGAGCGGGTGATCAGGCAATGATACACTCTCTTCATTTTGTATGGTATATTGTTGTAGGATTTATGCTTGGATCTGCATGTTTAATTGGGTAAGTATATCTAGATTGATGATTGAAATTTTGCATAGCATAGCTCGATGATTGATTGACTCCCATGGCCTTCGTTTCCCCGCATGTCTTGACCGCCTTGTGATGTATTGATTGCGACCATTGTGGTTGTTTTTCCTTTTGTCCTTAGCTCATCATTCCTCGCCTCAGAAGTCGTCCAGGAGCCTGATCTACAATCGTCGCTTCGACGTTAATAAACCTATGGATCTCAACGCCCTACTTTTTTGTGCGAGGATGATCAGCGAAGGACGTTACTGTCAGTTGTTTACCTTCATTCGTGTCCTTGGCTGATTGTTGATTTCACCATCTGGAAAATACCTCTACGTATGGATTATCTTGCGTCCTGGTTTGTTTTTCTCTGTGCCTTGACTGATAACATCCCTGCGATCATTTCCATGACTTTTCCCATTGGATCCTTGTGTTTCTATTACTGTTGTTTGTGTTGTATTGGGTATTCTGGCAATGGAAAAATGAAATAATTTCATGTCTGCATTTTTTATATATATTTGGTATTCTGGCAATGGAAAAACAAAATGACTTCATGCCTGCATTTTTTATATTGGGTATTCTAGCAATGGAAAAATGAATGATTTCATGTTTGCATTTTTTATATTTGGTATTTTGGCAATGGAAAAATGAAATGACTTCATGCCTGCATTTTTATATTTGGTATTTTGCCAATGGAAAAATGAAATGATTTCATGTCTGCTTTTTATTATTTGGTATTCTAGCAATGGAAAAATGAAATGACTTCATGCCTGCATTTTTACATTTGGCATTTCGACAATGGAAAAACAATTAAATTTCTAAGTCTGTGTCTTGCACTTAAGAATTTTTGTTTTTGATTACCTCTTGCCTGGCAATTCGCCCCTCTCTGGACTGCATTTCGTTTTACTGCTGGGGCGATTTTTTCCCTTGTTGAAGACTGAGTTAAGCATTAAAAACTTACTACTATTGGATTCCTAGGAATTCCCACATTTTGTCTTTTAGAAGCTGACTGATATGCGGTTGAATTACCCACGATTTTTTCATTTAATTTGAGACTGAGATCGTTGTGGAATGCCCACATTTTTTGATTAAAAATTGACTGTGTTGCTATAGAAATCACCCACGAATTTAGCCATTTAAATCATAAATTTACTTGCTGGAAAGACTATGGTTTTGATAATTAAAAATTGACTGTGTTGCTATAGAAATCACCCATGAATTTATCCATTTAAATCATAAATTTACTTGCTATGAATCGACCACTTTTGCCTTTAAAAACTTGTCTGTGTTTTCCTGTTGAAGGCCCACAAATTTTCCATTCAATGCGTGGCTGAGGTTGTTGTAAATGCCCATGGTTTTTCCCAACAAAGATTGACTGTAATTGCAATAGCGCCCATGAATTTTACTGTTAAAACTGATGAATGTGTTGCCACCTTAATTGACCATGAAATTGCCATGATTTAGATGACTGCTTTTCGTGTTATCCACCCCAAATTTGCCACCAATTGTGGGCTGCGTTTGCAGTTGAAAGGCCTCGAGTTTGCCTCAATTATTGACTGCCCCTTTAACCTAGAAACGACAATAATGGCTACAGCGATGTCTTGGGTCCATTAATTGCCTTGATTTTTGCCAGCGAATTAAATGGTTAACAGTTGGGTAAATGCCTTGTTATTTCTAGATTCATTGTTATGTATTTGTCATATTAAATGCCAAAACAATTGCTACTGCAAGGTTAATGGTTGGTCATTTCCTTTTTGTTGTTAATTTCCATGTTAATTGCAATGCTAAATGCTATATTATTTTCCTTATTAATAGCCATAACAATTGCTACAACAATGTTAATGGTCAACAGATTCATTCTTATTGATTAAATTCCACAGCGAGTTAAATGGTTAATAGTTAGGTAAATCGCCTTGTTATTGCGCTATTAATTGTTATGTTAATAGTCATGTGAATTGCCTTGTTACTGATATATCAATTGCATGTCAACTAACACATTAAATGCCTTCTTATTGCTATATTACTTGTTATGACAACAATCATGTAAACTATCTTGTTATTGCTAAATTAATTGTTATGTTATTCATTATGTTAATTGCCTTGTTAACTGTTATATTAATTGTTATGTAACTGCTATGTTAATTGCCTTGTTAAAATGCTACAGCGATCTTAATAGTAAGTAGTTTCCTACTTATTGATAGTAGAAAGCTAGCATTGTTAGTCCAATCAGTATAACTAGACTACATGTTGAGATTTAATTGTTCGTAAGTGTTATAATGATAGCATTCTACTTTAAGATTGTTAATGTTGTTATTTAAGTTAATGACTAGTTGTAACTTAGACGTGCCCCGTCTGGAATGGAAACTCATGTTAAAATAGATTGTAAACATTGACTAGTTAGACTAGGGGATTGGTTGGGTCATGGACGATGTTAGGAATTGGATTGTGTCATCCCTTGTCTTCGTTTTGGTGCTTCGTCGACCTGTTGTTGGGGTATGGGTGTGGTGTCTTCTCAGTATTCGGTTTCTAGCACGTCATATTTATCTAGATTCCTTGGTCCAGATAGGATGTATTGCGCCAAGGTTATTGACACATCTATCACCTAGGAACAACATGATTCCTGATGAGGGGATCATGGAGCACCCTGGGGAATAGCGACGAACGAGATCTTGGCCGGAGTAGGTGCCTTTGTGTGAATGTTGTCGAGTGTGTGAGTTACTTTTAGCGCAAGGGTCGAACACCTTCAGGTGTTAGGTCCACGTGCCTTGAGGTTCTAGTCTTTTTTCATCTAGGCCGTGATGTCAGGAAGGGGATGTTGTCCCTTAGCTTGTAGGCGTGGTCATGTTGTGTCGGGCGAGTAATCGTCCTCCTTGTTATTATGTGCATGTTTTGCCAGGTGTCTTTGTGCCTGTGTGTGGTTTCATAGTGACCCGTTGCTTAGACTGCGTGCTTGCGTTCATCGTCAATGGTGTGGTTAAACTATTTTTGTCGTCTCCTCTTGCCTCTTAACTCTTAAAAAAAAAAAATTGCTTGTCATCGTAACGATGGTTTCATTACATATGGTATCAGAGCGAGGTTCAACCCACAACTTAGCATCACTATAGATTTCGTTGATATGATTTGATTATAATATTGCTAGTTGAGTTTACTTGTATTCATGTAGGTAATCATGGTTAGAGGACACTATAGAGGCAGATGACGAGGTGCTAGGGGAGGAGGCGTGACGCCTCCAGTAGCATCCACGCCTGAGGTATCTAACCCCCAGGGAGATGAACAGATTGTCGGGAAGAAGAAGATAGTAGTGGGGGATGTGGTTGGAATGATGAGATCTCTCCAACACATGTCAGAGGCACTGATCAGCCGTTTGGACAGAGATGAGGCCAGAGCACCGAAACCCCCCGAGGGTCCACCACGCGCTCCGGTCGGTACTGGTAGCATTCACTGTGAGCTCGAGAAGGTCAAATTGCCTGAGTTCTCTGGTGCCCTGGACGGCGCAGCCGCTGAGGCATGGTTGGAGAATATGTTGACGTGCTTTGCACTTCATGACTATACCTCTAACATGAAGGTCTGCATGGTGGTCCTTCAACTGAAGGGGAGCGCTCTTCTATGGTGGAAGACACTCCTACTGCAACTGAACATGGTCGTCGAAGATGTGTCACGTGAACTGTTCAAGGAACAGTTCTGAGAGAGGTACCTATCAGAGGAATTCATTGAGTGTCATCTCAATGAGTTCAAAATCTTACGACAGGGCAGTCGTACGGTGCTTGAGTATGAGGCCCATTTTATGGAGCTGCTTCAGTATGCTGCACACCTTAATACTAAGAAACTTAAGGTCAACATGTTCGTGTTTGGACTTGTTGGTAGCTTATGTGAAAAGGTTAGGATTCTGATGCCTCAAACCTTGCATGATGTTGTCCAAAAGGCCCTCATAGCAGAGGAGGAGCTTATTAGCGGGGGTCAAAGCAGGACTCAAGAGAGACCAACAGAGAAGGTGTCATTAGGTGCAMAACAACATTAGACACCATCCAGACATACGTCAGGATATCATGGCTTCCAGAGAGGATCCACTTTCACTACACCTCGGTGACCGATGCCTCAGCAATGGACACCTTATCGGGGACCACAACATCAATATCAGCGTCGACCACAAGAGCAACAGTTTAGGCCTRTTCAGCAGAACAGACCAGGAATCCAGGCAGGTAGGTTGTCATCTTCTACTTCGGGTACCAGGAGTACTGGACCGAAGAAGGGGTGTTGGACGTGTGGGGAGCCACACTACCAACGTGATTGCCAGGTGGAGAGGACTAGAGCGTTTGGATCAGTTGGACCCACTATTGTGGGAGAAATGGGCAAGGCCCATCAGATTCATGCAGCGATGAATAACTGCCAGGTTGAGCATCAATTGACTGTGCTCGAGACAACAGGTATTGTCCTTGACCAGACCTTTAGTATTTTGATAGATCCCGGTGCTACCAAGAGTTTCATTTCTGGTGCAGCACTAAAAGGATTAAGGTAAAGGCAGTTAAATAGGATGAGTTTAGATTTGTAGAGATGGATTTGGGATCCAAACAAAAGGTTGGAGGAAAGGTTACAGGTTGTATCCTTAACCTATGAGAGTTTGTCACCAGGGCCAACCTGTATGTCACGATCTTAGGATCTTATGACGTTGTGATCGATATGGACTGGTTGGAATTGCATGAGGTGATACTCAACTGTAAGATAAAATAGTTGAGCTTGGTCGATGACAAGGGACAGAGATGTGTGATTGTAGGTTAGAACCAGGGAGTTTCCCTGAGGTTCATCTCTTCCTTACAGCTTCAGAAGAGAATGCGCAAGGGATGTAAGCCTTATGCAATCCTTACGTTAAATGAGAAGGGAGTAGTGGAAGGTCTAGAACACCTTCCTGTGGTGAGAGAGTTTGCAGACATCTTTCCAAAGGAGTTGTCTGGAATGCCTCCGGAGAGGGAATTGGAGTTTACTGTAGACCTAAAATCAGGAATTGAACCGATAGCTAGAACACCTTATCGGATGTCGACCCCGGAGTTACAAGAGTTGAGAATGAAACTGAAGGAATTGTTGGACCTGGGAATGATACATCCAACTGTGTCACCGTGGGGTGCACCTGTTATTTTCATATGAAAGAAGGATGGGTCGTGGAGGCTCTACATTGACTATTTTCAATTGAGCAAGGCCACGATCAAGAATCAGTATCTGTTGTCGAGGATTGATGATCTGTTCGATCAAATGAAGGGTGCAACGGTGTTCTCAAAGATCGATTTGCGATCAGGGTATCACGAGTTACGGATAAAGGAGGATGAGGTCCCTAAGACCCTTTAAGACAAGGTTTGGACATTACGAGTTTATTGTTTTATCGTTTGTACTGACAAACTCCCCGTGGGTATTTATGAGTTTGATGAACGGGGTGTTCCGTGAGTACTTGGACAAGTTCTTCCAAGTATTCATTGACGATATTTTGATTTACTCTCGAATGACAGAGGAGCATGACGAGCACTTGCGCTTGGTACTACAGTGTTTGCAAGAGAACAAATTGTATGGGAAGTTGTACAAATGCTCATTTTATCAATCAAGGATTTGCTACTTGGGGCATGTCATCTCCGACGAAGGTATCGTTGTGGATCCAGCAAAGGTCAAGGCTATTATGCAATGGCCTGTGCCGATGAATGTCCTAGAAGTTCGTAGCTTCATGGGTTTAGCAAGATATTATTGACGGTTCATCGAGGGATTTTCGAAGATAGAAAATCTGATCACGGAGTTACAGAAGAAGAACAAGAAGTTTGTTTGGACCGAGAAATGTGCGGAATATTTTAGGAGATTCAAGGAGTTGTTGACAATGGCACTGATACAAAAAGTCCCTGACATGGATGCAGACTTCTTGGTATGAACTTATGCATCCAAGGAGGGCTTAGGCAGAGTCTTGATGCAAGATGGTCGAGTGATCGCTTACATATCAAGGAAACTAAGAAGGCATGAGGAGAACTACGCGACGCACGACTTGGAGTTCTTATCCATTGTTTATGCCTTAAAGGTTTGGAGACACTACCTTGTTGGATGAAAGTTTGAACCAAAAGCGGACCACTGTGGACTACAACACATCTTTACGCAAAACGACCTAAATGCACGACAATGACGTTGGTCGGAATTACTTAGCGAGTACAACTTCGAGATTACTTACATAAAAGGAATAGTGAACTGAGTGGTAGATGCATTGAGTCGGAGACCACGCATATTTTCGATGTTGCCTCTTCAGAAAAATCAACATGAAAATATTCTAACTTTTCAGCGTGACGATGACTGGTACAAAGAGGTCGAGGGTTTTTTCGGACAAAACAAAATGATGGTACCAAGATTGGAAGTATTTTCGTTTGATGACGATGGCTTATTGAGGTTTAAAAATCAGATTTATGTACCATCGAACGACGAGTTGAGGAGCTTGATCCTAAGGGAGGCTCACAGAGTAGTTTACATGGCTCACCCAAGAATCACGAAGATGAGAGAAGACCTTAAAACCTTATTCTTCTAGAAGGGAATGAAGTCAGACATAGTCAACTATGTGGCCAGATGTCTAGAATGTCACCAGGTAAAGGCTGAACATAGATACCCAGCAGGATTACTACAACCACACATTATTCCGGAATCGAAATGGGAGGTTATTTCGATGGATTTTATTGTTGGATTTCCACTGAAGGCAAGGAGACATGACTCGATTTTCGTAGTAGTAGACACTCTGAAAAAGAGTGCTCACTTTATTCCTATGTGTACAATGTATCAAGCACCTAACATAGCTAGTGTTTTCATCATTGAGATTGTGAGGCCTTATGGCGTGCCTAAGAGGATTATATCCAATCGAGGATCGGTGTTTACTGGACGATTTTGGACAAGTTTCCAAGAGGCCTTGGAAACCCAACTTAACTTCAATATGATGTATCACCCAGAGACTGACGGGCAGACCGAATGAATGAACTAGACCTTGGAGGACATGTTGTGCATGTGCGTGATGGAACAACAAAAGCGTTGGGAATAATTCTTGCCACTGGTGGAATTCGCTTATAACAACAGTTACCAAAGCACCATTAAGATGGTGCCTTTCGAGTTTCTTTACGGGCAACCATGTCATATGCCTTTGAGTTGGGATCGGCTTGAGGATAGGGTCCTAGTGGGACCAAAAGAAATCCAAGAAATGGAAGAGCAAATGCAAACAATAAGACAAGGGATTAAAGAAGCACAAAATCAGCAGAAGAGTTATGCTAATGCACAATGTGTCGACCACAGTTATGAGGTTGGCGATCGAGTCTTCTTGCGGGTTAAACCGCATAAGATATCGATCAAGTTTAGAAAATGAACTAAACTCTCTCCTAGGTTCATGGGACCTTTCAAGATTGTGGAGAGAAAGGGGCCCGTGGCCTATCAACTAGCCTTGCCTGATTCTTTGAGGTGTATGCACGATGTTTTTCATGTATCTATTTTGAGACATTATATTAGTGATCCTACACATGTTATTGACATGAGTTCCTTGCAGGTATCAAATGAGGGGGTGCTCATGGCTGAGTCGATCCGCATCCTGGATCATCACATATGACAGCTACGACATCGAATGATAGAGCAGGTGAAGGTCCAGTGGGACAACTATAGTCTGCACTCGGTGACCTGGGAGGACGTATATGTTATGCGCCAAAAGTTTCCATTTTTGTTTGATAGATAGACTTATGATACTGTGATACACTTTATTTCGGCATTTATACTGTGAAACTTTGGGATGAAGTTTAGACCAAGAGGGGGTGTATCTAACATCCCACTCTTGCACACTGAGCGAACTTATTCTTTGAGGACACTTGCTCGCAAGTGATCCAGATTCTATGCTATTAAAACTTTGATTTTGATTATGAAGCATTATGGGTTGATGACATATTTTTTTATTGCATTGACATAGATGGGTGCTATTGACTCGCTTTTACTGAGTGTGCAGGATTTTGGACCTCGAGGATGCAAAGGCATCAATGGAACCCCTTGGACTCCAAATTGAGTCAGGGAGTGAACTAATGAGGTTTAATTGTTTTATATGTGATATTAGTGCATTTGATTAGATGATATGATATGGATATATTTCTGACATGATTTGTTGATGATGCAAGCTGAAGATAGCTTGTAGACCAAACTCACATGTGGAGTAGAGAGGTCACGCACGACTACTAGAGATGTTGAGGGTGAGGTGTGGACAGCATCCCTGCCACATCCTACTAGCACTCCCATCATGGCTTGAACTGTACGTTAACGATTACCTAGTTCGAGAGGACCCACGATGTCATGAGGAAAAACTGTGATAGTCGCTCACGATGATTCTAAGGGGCACGCAATAAGGCAGGGGCCTTATTCCTTAGAGGCCCTTAGTCTCCCACAATTTCACCTGGCGGAGTATTGACTCCAAGGGTTTTTTATGTCTACCAAGTCAATCAAGAGGTGAGTGGCACCCTTGGAGCACGTGGTGCATCCTGAAGGGAACGTCGCATAAGAAAAATGGAAAGAGGCAACTGGCACCCTTAAAGCACGTAGTGCATCCTGAAGGGCATGTCGCGCAAGGGAACAGATGAGGTGAGTGGCACCCTTGGAGCACCTAGTGCATCCTAAAGGGCACGTCGCATTGTTAGTGATAATTGAATGAACCTAGATGGCCTTCAGAAAAATAACGTGATAAGAAATTTTTAAAACAATTTCCCGAATAAAATGTCGCCCAACACGAAAATTTAAGGTATAGGTCTAAATTATGCTAGTAGTAAAATTTTATATAT
>JASDQU010100036.1:129817-140142 GCA_032191745.1 Picea mariana | reverse complement strand
TCAGTAATCCAACAATTGGTATCAGAGTTGGTTCCTTCAGGAAACAGTTTAACCACTAGAAGGAGATCATGGATTATTATGAGAATGGAGTACCAATGTTTAATGGTTAGAATGGTTTAAAGAATGAGATGTGGACTAGAAGGACGAAAGTATTTTTACAGGAATAGGAACATTATATTTGGCTATCAGTTGTTATAGGATATGATAGTTCAAAAATGGCAAAGACTGCAGCCAAGAAGGAATTGAAGAAGAATAACAAAATAGAAATGGATTTCATCTGGGAAGGATTACCTAATCTGGTAAGAGAAAAGGTTGGTAAATTTTCATCAGCCAAATAACTTTGGGATAAGCTACATGACATATATTCTTCACCCATCGCAGATTCAGAAAATGCGAAAGAAGATGCAGATGCAGATCAAGAAGAATTATGTTCACCATGTCAATCAGATTCAGAAGATGAAGAGTACATAATCACTAGAGGTATATTGTTTTTCTTTAATTGTGAAAAACACGGACATCTTGAAATAGAATTCCATGAAGGAAATGAGAGAGAAAAACTAATTGAAAAGGAAGACAATTATGAATCAGAATTGATTAGTGCTTTAGATGAACTAAGAGAAGAAAACAATTCACTCAAGAAAGAATTAATGAAACAAAAGGAAAGTGTTCACATTTTTGAAGAATCCCAACAGGTCATCGAGAACTTAAGAACTCAGCTAAAAGAAGCCAGAAAGATCGAAGAAAATCACGAATATCAAAAGTAGTATTTGGAAGCCAACATAGAAGCACATAAGGAAGAAGCAAAAATGAGAGAGAGGATATTGACAAATCATCTTAAGGAAAGAACTAACGATCTAAACTAGCTTGAGGCAGAGTTTGGTCAAGAAGAGAAAGGACTTGAAGAATACATAATCACATTAAAAATTTAGCATGAAGAAGAGAAAATAACAAAAGAAGTCATGAAGTCTCAAATAATGAAGAAAGAAGAAGAGGTTGAGAAGCTTGAAGAAGAAGTTTTCACATTGAGAAGTAAAATCGTCAATCTCAACAAGAACGTTGAAGAGACAAAAACATCCACATCAGTTATAGAGAATGAAGAGAAGCACTCTAGGTTGCTAGAAAAGAATAATGAAGAAAATAGAAAGAGTTATGCAGAAGTACTCAAAGGAAGGAATCATGGTAAACCAAAATCTAAGAAAACTATTGAAGATACATCTTCAAGAAGACCATCCATGTTCAAGACACAAAGAATTTTCAATCATGATCATGATCAGTCAAGGAAAAAATTCAGAAGGACTATACCACAAAGAAGATCATTCACTCCCAAGTATGCAAATTTCTTTTATGGTCAGTGTTTTTATTGTACTAACTTTGGACATAAGTTTGCAGATTGCAGGGATTATAAAATAAATTTTCAAGCAAGAAATGCCTGTGTGGCCCCATGTAACATTGAATGTTACAATTTTCATAACTATGTACACATGGCTAGTGATTGTAGAAGCATGACCAATACTTCCATGAAAGAGAAAATTGATATCAGATGTAAGAAATTATGGATAAGAAAACAAGAAGAACAATTGAACAAAGACCAGGTCCCAGAGATCGTAAGATTGGAAATAAAACGAGATGAAGAAAATTTTACAGAGAAAAAGAAATATGTCAAATACAGAAAGGTTTGGAAAACAACTGAAAGAAAAGAAGGACATGTGAATAAGGAACAGGTTCAAGAGATTGTTCTTTTATGCATTGTAGTGAAAGATGAATCCACAGACAGAAAGAAAGAAGTCAGAGATCAGAGAGATGATGAATCTACCAATGAAGATGATGATGAATACACATCAGACTAGAAATTGTTCTAAGCCATCTGGATTAGAGACTCCCAGGTAAAATCAATATTAGACAAGGGGAGTCTATGCGATAGTTGTGACAGACCAAAGAACCATCCTTCTAGAAATTTGTAGAGTTTGAATAGATAGATCCAGAACAGTCAGTTAGCAGAAGTACAGTCAGTTGTAGTAGTGAATACTTCATGATAGTAGAATGATAAATGGGTCAACATTATGGACAATGTGAAGTAGAGTCTTGGAAAGTATGGACAGAGATGGATTCATAAGAACACTTAGCAGGTTTGGACAGATATATGACAGTGGATGGGAGCATGCATTCATAGATTGGTTCAGAGACAAAGGAACATTATCATAATGGATTATAATTACATAAGAAATGGCTCGAACAATGCTAATGGATTCAAAATTGACAGATATTTTTTGGACAAATGCAGTGCATACAACAATTCACATTCAAAATAGAGTAATGCTCATAAACAATAATGACAAAACTTCCTACAAACTATCAAAAGGAAGACCAACAAATGTGAAGCACTTCAAAGTATTTGGAAGCAAATGCTACATCAAAAAAGAAGATGGCGGAATGGGAAAGTTTGAATCTCATGTGGACAAAGGAGTACTTGTTGGTTACTCAAGTACAAGGAAAGCATACAAGTGTTACAATCTGAGGTTGAACAAAGTTGTGGAAAGCATCAATGTAACAATTGATGAAACATGTAGACAAGAATTAAAGGAAGAAGAATATGAATCATTGAAACAAATTTACGAAGAAGAAGCATAAGATGAAGAAGAAGTCTACATCAAATGAAGAATAACCAGAAGGATTTCAGTTGCCAGAGAACGCAGATTACGTGTGAAAATTGAAGAAGGCCCTGTATGGTATAAAATAGGCTCCTAGAGCATGGTACTCTAGACTGGATAAATATTTACAGTAAGTAAGCTTCAGAAAATGAAGTGCAGACAACAACCTCTACATCAAGGTAACTCAAGATAGTATTTTATTAATTGAATTTTATGTTGATGATATTATTTTTGGAAGAAATGATGACAAGTTAAGCCATAAATTTGCAAAGGATATGCAGAATGAATTTGAAATGTCATTACTCGGAGAACTATCCTTCTTTACGGGTCTTGAGATACGTCAAAACAACCAAGGAATTTTTATTTCTCAAAATAAGTATATCAGAGAAAGGCTTAAGAGGTTCGGAATGGAAGATTGCAAACCAATTACGACTCATATGCAAACCAATTGCAAGTTCAGCAAAGATGATGATTCAAAGTCTACAAACCAGAGTAATACAGGTCAATGATTGGTATCTTACTATATGTGACAACATCCAGACCAGATGTAATGCAGGTAGTTGGACAAGTGGCATGATTTCAAGCAGCACCAAAGGAATCACATGTTGTAGCAGTGAAGAGGATTTTCAGATATCTCAAAGGAACAAAAGAGTTTGGATTATGGTATCCAAAAGGAAAGGATCTATCATTTATTGCCTACACAGATGTAGATTGGGCAGGTTTCATTGATGATCGATGAAGCACCAATGGAGCAATGTTTTACTTGGGTGAGTGTTTATTATCATGGCTAAGCAAGAATCAATCATCAATATCCTTATCTACAACCAAAGAAAAATATATTTCACCAACAACATGTTGTACACAGGTTCTATGGATGAAACAAACTCTGACAAATATACAGGTTGAGTATGATGATCCCATTCAAATCTATTTTGATAATACAAGCACCATCAGTATCTCAAAGAACCTAGTGATGCACTCCAAGACGAAACACATTCAAATCAATTATCACTTTATACGGGAACAGGTTGCAGAGAAGAACATCAGAGTTGAATATGTGGGCACAAAAGAACAAGTGGCAAACATATTTACAAAATTGTTTCCACGAGAATCCTTTGAGTATCTTTTCCAGAGACTCAGAGTAATTTATACTCCAAAATGAATTCTTTTGAATTATTATCTTATATGTCATAGATTTAAATGAGGAAGCACCATAAAGAGGACAGTTCAGGTCGATAGATTAGCTTAAGGAAGAGTTCAGATAGGGGGAGTATCCCCGAGGACATTTCAGTTAGGGGGAGAAGCCCCGGATGGAAAGATACATTTTCCATTGATGACAAGGGGGGGAGATTTATCAGATGTAGAGCACATAGTCATGGTTCCAAGGGAGCGATGGTCACATGAAGAGCATGAGTGATATGACTTTAGTATTTCATGGCATGACTTTAGTATTGCATCAAAGTGTTTCCATCAATGCCAAAGGGGGAGATTGTTGATTAATTGGGTTGGTTGTCATTGATGTCAACCCTTGAAGAAAGTCTGGTAGTGAATTACGGTAGCACAAAGGTTTGGGTAATGGACCCAAGTTTGTTTGATGGATAATGGTATGAGTTTTGATATAGTTTTAGGTAAAACTATTCTAGATGGATAGTACATGTCATGCCATATCCAGTGGTATGTGGAACGTCACATATGTTGGATCATGTTGTCATTGATGCCAATGGTTTGATTGATTGATGTCAAAAGATTGATTGATTGATGATTGATGTAATGTAATATGTATTGTCCTTGATGAGAATGCATAGATGAAGATGGATCAATGAGTTGTCATTGATATGATGAAGATGGATCAATGAGTTGTCATTGATACATGATGAAGATGGATCGATCTGGTTTCGTTGGTATATGATGCATTGTTGGAAAAATGTATATATGACTCATTATTGTCTTATCATTGTTGATAAATTTCACAAATGGATGAACTCCAAAGTGGTCCCCTTATGGTGAAATCCCTCATGGGAAGACGCTTTGTAGATTGAGTTATCCTAGAAGAATGGTTGGAGGAACCATTCTTGTATGTGGAATAATGAGTTGAAGATCAATGAAGTTGTTGGTGAAAATATCCTATATGCATAGTACTTGTCATGCCATTTCCAGTGGTATGTGAAATGTCACATAACTCCTCACGGTTTGAGAGTTATGGCCTTACGAAGTTGGAGGACCCTCACATGTTGGCTTGAAGCCCCAAAAGGTCAAAGAAGTCAAAGTGATTGAAAAGAAGAAATCATTATTTAAATGATAAAGTAAAGTGACAAAGTCAAGGTGGATTATTTAAATAATAAAGAGAAGTGACAAAATCAATAAATGATAAAGTAAGGTGACAAAATCAAGAAGGAATATTTAAATGATAAAGGATTAGAGAACTTTCTATTTATGGAAAGTGGTTAACCCTAAAATAAGGAAAATAGGTTAAGTGACCTAGAAATGGGTTAAGTGACCTAGAGGATGAAAGTATAAATAATATAGCTATGGACTCTTGCAAATCATCCCTTTTGTGGATCATGGAGAGCTTCTTGTTAGAATATCTTTTTGGAGTATTGATGGAGAGCTTCTTGTGAGAGATTCTTGTGAGAGCATTTTGGTGTGGATCTCTTGAGCATGATTGAAGATCTATTCTGAGAGAGAGAATATTGGGAGGATCTCATGGACATATTGAAGTTTCGGCAAGTCTGAGATCATGATGGAGAAATTCTCAGAATTACAGAAAAACCCTATTTTCTTGTGCGTACACGGGTTGTCTATGTATAGGGTGTGTATATGCAAGTTGTCTGTGTACAAGGTGCGTACAGTATGTGGGTTGTTTGTGTACAGGGAACGTACAATGGATAAAATCATGGAGATTTGTGGTTGAGATGATGACAAGCTATTGAAGATTGAAGAAGGTTCCAGATCTACATTATATGGGCTCAGATCTATTACTGAGACACTGGTATGGTTACATTATTGTCTTGATGGATAGTATCGCTTGTTGTGTTGTGAATTCTTAGGGAATTCTTGGTATGGTTGTTGCAATGTGGTCTATGTTGGTTGATGGAATGATAAGTACTCTTTTGATTCAGTGGTGACATGATTGCTATGGTATACTAGTTGTTTATATATAATTGAGATAGCATTCATATTGATTGGTTGTGGAGTATGAGTAGACTATTAGAGAGTTTGGATGAGTTGTGACTGGATGTGGGTCAGTTTGGATAGTGAGAGACAGAAGAAAATGTGATTGCAGGTTACGGAAGATCTGAGCATGTGATGAAAAGGATAAACCCTAATAGCTCAGAAGGCATACGCAGGTTGTAGTACTACTTGGGCCCGTATACACACAGGTTGTACTACTGGTAGGGTGCGTACATACACGTGTTGCACTACCGACAGGTCACGTACCTATTGGAGATTGATATATGTTGAGGATTTTTGCCTCATCTCAATTGGTGTTTAGGGTGTAAGTCGAGTCTTGGATTATATAGCTGGTGCTCTTGTAGAGTTGTACTCTATTCAGTTTTTGCTGAAAAAATCCAAGGATTGTAGTCCATAAAAAAAAAAAAAAAAATTACATACATCCTGTGTTCTTTATGTTCCTTGTGTTGATGACTTGTTGATGATATATTGTTGATATATGTTGTTGATATGTGTTCACATCTAACCTGTTATAAATGAAAAGAATGAGTAATGAGTAAAATGTTGAATGTTAACTAATGAGTTTTGTGTAAGAGAGAAGTTTTGGGAAAAATATCCCCACATTCATTCACCCCCCCCCCCACTCTAAGTGTGGTAGGTGTGTCCAACAATTGGTTTCAGAGCGAGCCTTCACTACAAGCCTTAAAAATCTTGAAGGATATCCATAGACACACAAATGGATGATTAAGTTCCAGTCCTTGATGAGAAAAACTATTCTACTTGGAGAATAGAGATGAGATTACATTTGAAGACAATGGGAGAAGCAATTTGGAAGGAAGCCATTGGTGGATTAGTTCCTTTGAAGAACAAGTCAAAGTTTGCAGCTCAAAGGGAAGGAAGTAAGAATGATGCATTGGTTCTCAAGACCATTCTTAGTGGACTCTCAAACCCTATCAAAGAGAGCATGGGATAATGCACTTCCGCCAAGGATCTATGGCTAAAGCTAGAGGAAACATATCAAAACAAGAAGGAGAAGAAAGACATTGAAGACAACTCCATCAAGACACATGAAGGTAAAGAATCTCCAAAAACTCTTGGTTGCATTATTTCTAAAAGTGATTATGTTGGCAAAAAGGAAGATCTTGAAGACATTTCAAATGAAGACAAAGAATCATGTTATGATGTTGACAAAAGGGAATATCTTGAACACATTCCAAATGAAGGTAAAGAATCTACACAAACCCTTGATTGAAATAATTCAAAATGTGATGATGTTGAATTTTTCTATACAAGTGAAGAAGAAAATCTAGAAATAGTTTGGATAAAATCAATTGATTGTTATCCCATGGAAGAAGTAGGGGAAAAACTATTGGAGCTTAAAGAGAAAGTTGAAAGAGGTCTATATGAATATAGCAATGACCACGATTATATAGACTATAGCTATCTTTCGGATAACACTAAAAAGTTTGTCAAGAAGAGTCAAAGGCACATCTTGAAGTTAAAAGAAATGCTCAAAGAACTAGAAGAAATTAGTAAGACTCAATTAGAAGAAAATGAAGAAGAGATCACAAGACTAAAGAATGAAAAAGAAGATATGAAGGTAGATGATGAGATTAGCAAAAGTTTTGAAACTATATTCCATCTCAAGACCCAAATTGAAGAAGCCAAAAGGGTAGAGGAACTATTGAAGGATCAAATAAATGAAAAGGAAGAGTCATGTCATAAGTTAGATGTTGAATTTGTTGACCTTAGAAAGAAGGTAGAGAATTCAAACAAATTCTTGAATAGCTCAAGAATATTGGATGAGATCTTGGAAAGTCAAAGATCACCATGTGATAAATTAGGACTTGGATACAAAGAAGAAGCTACACACGCTGAAGCAATCACCTCAAAGAAGCATGAGGTAAGTCCATAAAAGAAGGAAGACAATGTTGCAAAGCAACCATCTACACAAGGAAAGGAAAATTTCAAAAGAACAAATCAAGGAAGACATCAATAAGCTATCTTTGGGACACCAAAGCAAAGGTATGAAAGTGTTTTTCATGAACATTGTTATTCATGTAATGAATATGGTCACAAATATTTTGAATGTAGATCTTATGAAAGGAGATATAATGGAAGATTCTATAACACCATAAGGTGTTGGATATGTGATCAAGTAGGGCATATTGTTGTTCACTGTAACACCATGAGATGCTATAGCTATAGTGGATTTGGCCACAAATCCCAGGAGTGATGGAACACAAGAAGAAAGTCCATGATGAGGACTTCACATAGAATGGATAGAAGAAGGAATTAAGTAAGAAAGAGAGACATATTTGAAAATATGGATGCTCAGAGCTCAAGTTCTGAAGAGCAGGGACATCTACAGAAGTGGGTGAAGAAGACAGAGAAGCCAAAATAGAATGAAAGACTGAAGGGAATTTCAAAAGTGTCATCTACTGAGGCATACACGGGTGACAGTGGTATCAGTCACATACATACGCAGGTTGACCTTGTATAGGTCACATACATATGTGAGCTATCTGTGCAGCATGTCACGTATATGTGGTGAAGCCTAAGGAAAAGGGCTATGCACAGGGATTGAAGTTTGATGTGATGGTATAACTCTATGATGCAGGGTCTGACATTGTTTATTGTAGGTTCTGATAATGTTTGTTGCAGGTTTTCATGAGTCTATATTGGATTATGTAAGGTGATGATGTAAAATAAAATCTTGGGTGCATGGCACTAAACCATGAGTATGGATTGATGCATTTTATGTTGAAGAACAATGTTGGTTATAACAGTGAAGTTATGGCACCTTGCTTATGTGATATATCTTGATGATGTATTATTGGAAGATTACCTATTGGAAAATTTAATGCATGCATTTGGCATATGGATGGGCTACACATTGGGACATGTGGTTAGTGAGTTGATGATATGATCATGTTGTACATCATTGATGATCTATATTTGATGCATCATTGGTACGTTTCTAGTACACTGGTAGAGGCACCTATTGGTTGATTGGCACATGTTTTATGGAGGATTTGGCATACATGTATGGAATTCATCATTTTGTGGTGTTGGTGCATGATGGTGTACATGTTTTGGTACACTCATATATGGCATATGCTTGATGATACTACACCATTGGTATTACTTGATTAGCACAAAAATCGGTATTTGTTTATGATACTTGGTCATGATTGAGACATATCATGAGTGATATGACACATTGTTTGGCATGTTGGCAGATGCACATGGTTGGCATATGGGTAGATGCACATGGTTGGCATATTGGTAGATGCACATGTTGGCATGTTGATAGAGGCATCTAATTGATACATTCCATGGATGATATCTTTTGGCACATTGCATGATGTTGATGTACATGGTTGATGTACATAGGTGTTGTGCATGATGAGCACACATTTTGTATAGGATGTAATTGGTTGATATTTTTCTCATGATTCTCTATTTTATTGTTGACATATCTTTTGCTTCATGATGATTGGTATGGCATGAGTTTGATGCATGAACAGGTCCAAGGATCGTTATATGGTAGCACATTGTTCATCTTGCAGAGAAGATAGGGGAGACATACCCATAGGGGGAGTCATTCTTCTTCCCATGATTCTAGGAGGAGATATTTATCATATGCATACCTAGAAAATATCTCTATATTTGAAGAAAGAGAACAGAAGCATAATTCCAGAGGGATCAATGGTCATGGTTGGAGTATGTTCGATGGATCTTCAGCATTACATCAGAGTGATATCCCTTGTTCAAAAGGGGAGAGATTATTCAGAGGAAGATCAAAGGCACTCAGACAGGGGGAGAAACCCCAAGGAAAGTTAAAGCAAGGGGCGCAGCCCCAAGAGGAGAATGGCCCTTTGCCATTGATGTCAAAAGGGGAGAGATAATCACATTGATGTGATTGATGATTATTGATTGGAAGAGATAGTCACATTTGGGAGAGATAGTCACATTGCATATTGATGTAGAGCATGCCTTATATACATGTTGACATCAATAATTGGTAGTTGGTGTTGACATCAATGTTGGTATTTCCATCAATGCCAAAGGGGGAGATTGTTGGATCATGATGTCATTGATGCCAATGGTTTGATTGATTGATGTCATGATTGATGTCAAGTGATTGATTGATGTCAAAAGATTGATTGATTGATGATTGATGTAATGTAATATGTGTTTTCCTTAATGAGAATGCATAGATGAAGATGGATCAATGAGTTGTCATTGATATGATGAAGATGGATCAATGAGTTTTCATTGATACATGATGAAGATGGATCGATGTGGTTTCATTGCTATATGATGCAGTGTTGGAAAAATGTATAGATGACTCATTATCTTCTTATCATGGTTCATAAAGTGCACAAATGGATGAACTCCAAAGTGGTCCCCTTATGGTGAAAGCCCTCACAGGAAGACGCTTTGAGGATTGAGTTATCCTAGAAGAATGGTTGGAGGACCCATGCTTGTATGTGGAATAAT
>JASDQU010100036.1:113353-129579 GCA_032191745.1 Picea mariana | reverse complement strand
GGATTATTTAAATAATAAAGAGAAGTGACAAAATCAAGAAATAATAAAGTAAGGTGACAAAATCAAGAAGGAATATTTAAATGATAAAGTATTGGAGAACATTCTATTTATGGAAAGTGGTTAACCCTAAAATAAGGAAAATAGGTTAAGTGACCTAGAAATGGGTTAAGTGACCTAGAGGATGAAAGTATAAATAAGATAGCTATGGACTCTTGCAAATCATCCTTTTTTGTGGATCATGGAGAGCTTCTTGTTAGAATATATTTTTGGAGTATTGATGGAGAGCTTCTTGTGAGAGGATTTTGGCGTGGATATCTTGAGCATGATTGAAGATCTATTCTGAGAGAGAGGATATCAGGAGGATATCATGGACGCATTGAAGTTTTGGCAAGTCTGAGATCATGACGATGAAATTCTCGAAATTACAAAAAAACACTATTTTCTAGTGCGTAGGCAGGCTGTCTGTGTATAGGGTGTGTATATGCAATTTGTCTGTGTAAAAGGTGTGTACAGTACAAGGGATATATGTGTATAGGGAGCGTACAGTGGATAAAATCATGGAGATTTGTGGTTGAGTTGATGACAAGTTGTTGAAGACTGAAGCAGGTTCCAGATCTGCATTCTATGGGCTCAGATCTGTCACTAAGACACTGGTATGGTTACATTATTGTCTTGATGGATAGTATTGCTTATTGTGTTGTGAATGCTTAGGGAATTGTTGGTATGATTGTTCTGATGTGGTCTATGTTGGTTGACAGAATGAGTAGCACTCTTATGATTCAATGGTGACATGATTTCTATGGTATACTAGTTGTTTATACATGATTGAGATAGCATTCATATTGATTTGTTGTGGAGCATGAGTAGACTATTGGAGAGCATGGATGAGTTGTGACTGGTTGTGGTTCAGTTTAGACAATGAGAGACAGAAAAAAATATGATTACAGGTTGCAGAGGATCTGAGCATGTGATGAAAAGGATAAACCCTAATATCTCATAAGGTATACGCAGGTTGTCGTACTGCTTGGGCATGTATACATGCAGGTTGTACTACTGGTAGGGCACGTACATACACGTGTTGCACTACCAACAGGTCGTGTACATGTTGCAGATTGATATCTATTGAGGATTGTTGCCTCATCTCAGTTGGTGTTGAGGGTGTAAGCTAAGTTTTGCATTATAGAGTAGGTGCTCTTGTAGAGTTGTACTCTATTCAGTTGTTGCTGAAAAACCCTAAGGATTGTAGTCCATAATAAAAAGAAAATTGTACATACATATTGTGTTCTTTGTGTTCCTTGTGGTGATGACTTGTTTATGATATATTGTTGATATGTGTTGTTGATATGTGTTCACATCTAACTGGTTATAAATGACAGCAATGAGTAATGAGTAAAATGTTGAATGCTAACTAATGAGTTTTGTGTAAGAGGGAAGTTTTGGGGAAAAGATCCCCACAACCCCCCCTTCCCCCCACTCCCACTCTAAGTGTGGTAGGTGTTTCCAATAACATAAATCATCACAGTTAGAGAGTTATGGCCATGTGGAGTTGGAGAACCCTCATGAGTCATCTAGAATCCCAAAAAGGTCAAAGTAGTCAAAGTGTTTGCAAAGAAGAAATTATTTAAATAATAAAGTGAAGTGATGAGTGTACTATAAGTCAAAGAGGATGCAAAAGAAATTATTTAAATAATAAAGTTAATGGAGAACTTACTAATTATGGAAAGTGTTTAAGTTAAATGGACAAGTGGTTATAAGTGGGTTAACCCTAGAATGAGGAAAGTGGGTTAAGATGGTTAAAAGGTAACCCCTTAATGAAGCTACATGAAAGCATAAATAAGAGGCAAGGGTCTCTCATTCAAATCAAACTTGAATATCATTGAATATCTATTTGTGTGAAAGGTCATTTGGGCAAGTATTATTGATAGAGAAAAGTGCAGCAAAAAAAGTGCGGCAGAAAAAGTGCAGAAGAAAAATTGTAGCAGGAAAAGTGCGGCAGGAAAAATGCAACATAAAAAAGTGTGGCAAGAAAAGTGCAGTAGAAAAATCGCAGTAGGAAAAGTGAGGTAGGAAAACTACAACACAAAAACTACAGCACAAAAATCGCGGTAGTGGATTCGTGGCAACAAAACGCTACAAGAAGAAAAAAAGGGTATGGTTTTCATATGTGTAGTGTTGAATGTATGAATCAAGTTGAGGGTTTTCCTTCTAAATATGTTGGATGCCCTCTTGGGAGTTTATGGCTTGTTGTAGAGTTGATCTGAGGTAGATCTATTGAATTTTAGTATTGGTTCATGTTTGAGGGATTTTGGTTGAGGTATGTTGTTGAAGTTATTGGTACAGATAGAGGTTGTATAACAGTGAGGTTCTAAAACATGGTTTGAGGTACAAAATTGTGGTATAGTGTTTGAGGTATATGTGATGATATCAGATTGGTTGATGAGTATACAGTGACAGGTTTCTCAGTAACATATTCAGTTTCTACAGTTGAGGTACATGTTGGGTACATGGTTGTGACAAGTAGTTGATGAGTTGGCACATACATGAGGTGTATATTTGATGATGTTGGTACATCTTGATGAGTCATAGTTTATGTGTATTTGATGCATGATTGTTACATATTTGGTGCATGGTTGATGCACTTGTTGATGGTACAGTTTGAGGTACAGAGTGGTGCATGGTTGATGCACTTGCTTATGGTATAGGCTTATTACAGGTTGTTTGGTACAGGTTGGTGCATGGTTGATGCACTTGTTTATGGTACAGGTTGATTACAGGTTGATTGGTACAGGTTTACATCAGTATATTTCATAGTGATAGTGTGAAAATGGTTCCATCATTCTACTTTTATATCAGGACAGGTGGTTGTAGCCACCTTCCAGTTGTAGCCATAAAACATATGGGGTTGTATCCTCCTTCTAGTTGTAGCCAGAGAATTAAGGAGTTGGAGCTTCCCTCAGGTTGTAGCCTGAGAAACTAGGGGTTGGAGCCTCCTTCCAGTTGCAACTAGAAAACAAAGGAAGTTGGTGCTTCCAATGAATGTAATTCTTAAAGACATATAAGAAAAATCATTTCATGGTTTTCTCCCACTTTGGGTTTCCACGTAAAACACCGGTGTAATGTGTATGTGTGTGATTGCTCATTTGTTCATTGTTTATTTACTCTACAACTATTGGATGATAATACTACATTGATATAACCCTTTCATTTTATGATGAAAAAGGATTAAATTGCTCTATTACTAATTCACCTCCCCTCTCAGTAATCCAACACTTAAGAGTTGTCAAAATGAAATTATTGAAAGGAAAAATGGATTGAAACAAAGTGTTGTATCTTCTCTCTTCCCTTTCAATTTAACCATGTGTAGAATATCAAGTAAACAACGATAAACCGACAAGCATTACCCAATAAACAAGAGGAACAAAATAAAACTATGGCTCAATGCCCTCCAAGCTAGAAAAATCACAAAACACTTAGACAATCATGCACCTATGTGGAAAAAAGGAAAATGAAAGCATAACAGTGTGGCTATGGGTTTAGAAACCTATGTGCAGGGTTATAAGTAGGACCATGTGACAATATGGAAACATAAAAAATAGTTGCATGTTTTATCATGAAAAGAAAAAATGAGAATTTGATAAAATTAAGTCCTCATTGGGGCAAGTTTGATATCTATACAATACTACTAAATGACATAAACTACCTAAAATAAGAGATAATGTTCTAAATCCCATCAAGGAAGTTTGTAAGCACTCTTACCCAATATGGCCACCATTCCATTGACAAGTAATTTGTGTACAGTGGGACCAAAGTAGCCCTCAATAGTTGGTTGGTTTACTAAGGAGGAGAAAACAAAAGGAAAAAATTAAACTACTTTAACTTTCTCTATTCTCAAGCAACTAAAAAAACTAAATTGAAGATATCTCAAGTTGACAAGTGAAGGAAATATTGGGGAGATCCTTGTAGAATTGATGTTCTTGATGTTGATCAAGAGGAGGAGGATATATATATATATATATATATATATATATATATATATATATATATATATGCAACCTCTCAATGGTTTTGCACACATATAAACAAGCAAAGAAATTCTACTATTTCCTAGTAATGGTGAGTTATACTATTATTTTGTTCGACCATTTAAAATACATGAAACAAAATGAAAACTATTAGCGGGGAAAGAGAAAAAAATCTTTGTATTATAAAAAAATGAAGAAAATAATACTACATCATGAGAATTTCACCATGGATAATATTTAAGGTGGCCTCCAATATTCTCTCATCGATGTGTTCTTAGCCCAATTAGAACTCTCTCTCTAATTCAACAACATACCTCCCATGCAATCAAAATATAAAGGAAGAAATTTAGCAACATTAAAATATGAGGATTTAATAAAAGGTTTGGTGCAAGTGGGCACTTCGATCCTTGAAGAACTTTGGCATCACAACACTAGAAAACTCGAGTTTACAAAAATGGAGGAGAAAGGCCTCTATTTATATATCATTTTTTATATTGAATGGAGATCATCTTCCCATATAACTACAATAACTCTAGGAATGGCCAAGTACTTAACAATTCAATGGGTTAGCTTGACTAGAATGGTGCCATCTAACCAAGAACCATCATGAAGTGGCCCATATAACTACAATAACTCTAGGAATGGCCAAGTACTTAACAATTCAATGGGTTAGCTTGACTAGAATGGTGTCATCTAACCAAGAACCATCATGAAGTGGCTACTTCATAAATGATCTGTGATTTTTTCTAAATTCATGCTTGAAAACATATCACACATTTTTGAAGGTTTAAGCACATAATAACACACATGGTAAAGATATAAGCATGCAATCCCATTTTTGGTTAAAAAAAACATTCTTTGTGGTTTGACATTGGTTCTTGTTGCAAAATTGTCCTTTCCTCTTATGTTTTGGATTTGCATAACTGAGGTTCTTAATGTCCTAAGTTTACCTTGTAAATATGTGGGATGTATTCAATAAAAAACAAAAGTGTCATTTTAACAACAATGAATACGAAATATATTCATGGAGGCACCTCCTAGAATAATAGCAGGACCACATATGAAATGAGCAAGAATATTTATATAGAGAGATCAATATAGTTGTTATTGTATACATGTAGTTATAATTTGGATATATGGATGTACTTGGGTTATATGGAGATATGTTCCTAATGAATAAGTAGTTATTGTTAACTTGTCATTATTAGAATTTTGGGACTATGCTCCATAACTATATTTGGTGTGCATTATGTAACATATCGTGTTATTTTAAGTAATGGGTTCATATAATGTGGTATAATGGATGATAATTTTTAGTTTGGGCACATTGAACAACACATTGCACATGTGAGTCCACTATAAGGTCGATCCACTATTGCATATACATATAACCAATATATACCCCCATTATGGTCATAAAAAGAGGTATTAGTTAGGAAAATATGTACTTCTTACTTATAAAGGTCAAATGTGTGTTATCCCAGTGGGATAGCTCAAGATATAGGGGTTGATCCCCTAGGTTGGTTACCTATGTTGCATGCGTCACTCAATATCCTTACCAAGTCAAGCGTTGTAATCAATGTCAACGATTTTACACTAGATATCATTTGCAAAATGTGGGGAAGAGCCTAGGGGTTTCCGTATGTAAAATATCCACATTAAAAATATAAATAAAACTACAATTTCCTCAAATAATATCAAGTTTAATTGATAGATCTATATTTGAGAATTACCTTTCATCTTTTGAAGTAACTTTAAAAGAAATATATGGTTGAAAACATGTTGAATTGTTTTCCATACTGTTGTGCACACAAACAACTATTTAAACATTTCTACGAGACTTCTAGAATAACAAGAACAATATAACTATAATTGTGACAACATTATAACCTCCATACGCAGTGAGTTCTATCCTCATAGAATCATCTTGTGCCAATCTGATTCTACAAATACTAAACCTGCCTATGTGTATTCTAAAGTCAAAATCCATCCATTTTTACAAATATGTGAACTTAAATGTATGTTCTTGTAATAAATATTAATAATAATAATAATAAATTATTAGTTTCTTGTATAGGATGTTCCCCTTTTGGTTGGACTTTGAGGTTGGTTTGAGACTCACTTCAAACTTTAAATACTAATACAAAAATTGTGAGAAACCCCCATTTTAGTTCTCTAGACTCTAGAGTCTATATTGTCACTTCTTCATACTTAGATACCTATCTTTGTATGGTTATTTGAGTCTTTTTCAACTTATTTAGCATATGAATTCATAGAAGCACAAAAAAAATGTCCCTCAATGAAACTGAGAATTAGATGTGTGAACACACAACATATTTTTTTTACTGTTCACAAGATCCATTATTCAAGTTTTCTTGTTTAGGAGTGATCTCTTATTTTTACTTGTTTGGGGTATTGGCCAACTCGCATCCTTAATATTTTCAATCTTTATTTCTTTGAAGTAAATTTGAACTAATTAACTTACCATTTTGACTATAATAATATGGTATTCTTTGACTAGAATCTAGATTCTAATTCCTCATAGATTCCTTCTCAGGGCTTGACTTTCCCATTTTACTTCTCCGACATATTGAAACTACCACTTTACATATTTTGACTTTCAAATTCAAGTAATTATATTCGAAAAAAAAATAGACTTCAATCACCACATTTTTGCATCTTGAATGTTAAGAATATAAAATAGAATACTGCAAGAATTTTGATTTTAAACAATAAGTACATTATTTTAATTTAGTTAAAGAGTGAATATTTACTTGCTAAAATGTGTTTTAATACATTTCCAAATGCTTGGAATTCCATTAGATCAAAGAAAATTTTTGACACACAATAGGTTGTTGCAATATTTTCCACTACTAAAATGGAAATGGAAGTGCTCATAATGGATTTCATCACTAGTATGCCCAAGAGAATGAGGGAACGTGTGTCTAACATGGTGGTGGTGAATAAGCTAACAAAATAGGTAAACTAATTCCAAATCAAAAGGAAATAAACATAGCGTGCACACACACACACACACACACACACACACACACACACACACACACACACACACACACAAACCAACACGATACACACATAGATATTTTAGCCTTAGTTTTGAAGACCCTTTCGACTGCACGATGGCTGGTACCTCACTAAGAACTCTTAATCTCATCATATCGATTGGTCGCAATACTATGAAGGGTTTTTCCTTCATCACTGGTTGATAAGACTTGGATCAAGTATGTCCATGCCTACACTCACTAGAACGAGTCAATCCTTAGAGATTTTTTCTGTCCAAGTAGAAAATAAGGTAAGGTAATTATCTATGGGCCCATTGATATAGACTAGGTCATACCTGGATTCAATTAATATCCCTACATTTAGTGTGTGGGATAAACCTTTCACCACAAACATATGACCAAGAGGGTACCTAGGCATTCGAACCATAGTGAACCCTTGTACCTTGATGAACCATTGATAAAAAGGATAGGTGATAAAACCACCTTCTTCAATCCTTCTATAAGGTAGAGTTTTTTCCTAATTCATTTTTATCCCCTTCTAACTTCACCGCATAATGTGGTCTACATAAAATTAGAGTAATTTATTTACAATACATGCATGTACTTATTTTTCACGGAGGAAATATTAAGTGAAAAGAAATAAAATAAAATAAAATTGACTATTTGTTTCAAATTGGGACTCAAATAACTAGTTTCCCTAATTGATCCATATGGATGTTGGTGGCCTCCCACCTATTCCAAGTGGCTCATTTTTGCAGTTTTCCAGTTTGACAGTTTTTTTCCTAGTTTTCGGGTCCTTGACTTCTGGGGTTGTTTTGAGGCCTTAAACAACGTCTTTAGGGCTCGCCACAGTGAAAATATGTAGGGCTTGCCCCATGTAACATGTGTATTCCTCAAATAGACCTTTCCAACGGGATACCATGCGCCTAAAACAAATATCGTATGAAAAATTTATGACCACAGAAGTTGATGTACTAACTTACCCAAACAGGGCCCACATGATTGTTGGCGCTTCATCTCCTAGGGTTAGGTTTTTGGATATCTAGGATTTTTGACATTCCTTTTTATTGTAAAAATGCCTTGAGAGCCTCAGTGTAATGAGCTTCTATGGAATGAGTGCAGCCATCACATCTTTTCTCAGAGATAATCCGCCACCATTCTAGCAAGCTTGTTTTCCGATGCATTTTACAGTTTCATCTTATTTCCTTATTGAATATAAACCAATTTTACTCTATATATTTTATTTTGTGTTAAGCATATTTTGATAATAATCTGTATTCATTTTGTTCTGCTCATAAAATCTAGATCACTAATACCAAAGGAAGGACCTTCCTTTGTTATATACATAATTTCACCAAAAATAAAGTATCAATGAAATTCTATCAAATATGGGAAAATGACTAGTTAAAGTCCTTTGGCAAAAATAAGTAACTATCATACCTAATATAACTAATAAACTACCTCCAAAAGGGAAGTATACAATTGGAATATATTGAAAGATATAAGGAAATCACTATTAGTCCTTGTGGACCTGTTGTAACCACAACAACCTCCCATTTATTTTTGAAGAAAATAAAGGGGCCCCCATTTAAATTTTGATTTTATTGTCTAATTTTTAGCTTTGAAACCTACATTGTATATATGTATTTCTTTTTTAGCTTTGTGAAGATTATTTGTTTATATTAATGCTTTAATTAGGAAAAATATTTGCATTTTGATTATGCATTTGGTTTATGATGTTTGTTTTTGGAATCTTAGCCTTAAAAAATGCAAGTATCTTTTAATTTTTGAGTGTTGGTAAAGGAAAAATCAAATTTATCATATATTTGGATTTATAGATTTTGAATTTCCTTACTCTTAAAAATTCAGTTTTTTCTTCATTAAATCAATGGCCTAGATTAATATCCTTACGAATCAATGGTTAAATTTTTCTCTACCATCTTCGGATCTGGGTTTTTCCCTTTTCTCCATGATAATACTTTTTAGAATCTTGAATATCTAGAATCCAAAATCAGAAACTTTCTATAATGTGCATTTTTCTCAAGATATGGATTTCTAGATTTAATCCATTTGATCTGGATTTACAACATGTATTTCGTCAATTACATGTCACTCTAATCTGAGGTGGCATTTATTCTAGTACTTGACTTGGTAGCTTTCGTGTCCCCTTAATTTTCTTGTCTGATGTGATAACTTATATGTTATTTGTGACATGGCACATGATGCAGATGTTGAGGTATATTGTGACTAAACATCCAGATCTGGATTTTTCTTTACGACTTATTTTTATAAATCTCTCATATCTAGAATCTAGCTTTTCCTTAACTATTCATTTCTCAAAATATCAGATCTCGAATGTTCACGTCATCCACCAACTCTTTTTTATGTCACAACTTGATGCTTACATGGTCTATAAATTGTCCTATGTGGAATCTAGTTTTGGCTAGTGTGTTATTCGATGTGTCTATCCTACTTAGCAACCAGATCCATGTTTTCAATTATGCTCATTTTTATCAATTTCTCGGATATTTGTGTTGGAATACTAAGGGGGGGGGTGCGGTGAATCAATATGAGCACTTTTACCACTTTTAACCACAAGATATAAAATTCAACTTTATCAACAATATATCATCAATATATCATGAGCATATAAACATAAGAAGCATCACATCAAGTACACAGTACACCAAAATTTACGTGGAAACCCAAATGGGAGAAAACCAAAGAATGTTTTCTTATATATCAAAGAATACATTCATTGAAAGCACCAACTTCCCAATTCTCCAGCACCAAATGGAAGGAGGCACCAACCCCCTATTTACAAGCTCCAACCTGAAGGAAGCTACAACTCCCTAAATTCTCTAGCTCCGACCAGAAGGAGGCTACGACACCTTGATTCTCAGGATCCAACCTAAAGGAAGATCCAACTACTTGTGTTCTTTAACACCAACCAGAAGGAGGATAAAACCCCATTTTCTTTCCCTTTCCTTCCACCCTGAAATATAAATGTAGAACAACTATCACTATCACAATCATTGCCACTATCACTGCCATTGTCACTATTACTGCCACTGTCACATCAACATGTCACTGTTGACCTGTCATTGTATCCAACCTATCATTGTCAACCTATCACATCAACTTGTCCAACTTTTCATTGTCATTGATACTCAATTAGATCCTATCACATGGATCATATACCAAATACACCTTTCAACTAGATGTCCAACATCACCAACACATGCCTCTACCAATCATGTACCAATATCACCAACATATCATCGGAAGATATGTGTCTCAACCATGTACCAAACCATCAACATGTACCATACCAAGCATCAATTATGTACCACAACCTGTACCACAACAAGTGCATGAACCATACACCAAAACCTGTATAACATCAAGTGCATCAACTGTGCACCAACACATGTACCATGTACCTCAACCATCCACCATGTACATCAACAATGTACATCAACACATGTACCATAACATGTACCAACAATGTATCTCAACCATAAACCATATTACTCAGTCATTCCATACACCATGGTGTGCCTCAACCAAGTACCGACATCACCAAGAGATTTATCTCATACATGTGTTAATGCCCCAACAATATACCAAAGACTTGACTCAAAAATGCACCATAACATCATCAACATGTAACGCTAAAAACATGCATATAAACATACATGTAAATCTATAACAGACCTGGTGTATGTGATCACAGACTTGCAGACCTTCCTCAAATTCAACAATAAGAGAATAACATCTTCATCAAACTTTACCTTAGTCTCACGGGACTAGTTTTTGGATTAGTCACAAACCCTAAATTTCAACAAGAATAATTATGTATGTGTAATGAATAAAGGTATGAAACTTGTACCCAATATTATTCAATATCTTCTCTACAATTCCTCCAAGTTTCATTGATTGGAACATCCGAGAATAGGAGTTATAACAAAAATGAAAGACCTTGTTGAATTCTAGATTATTCTAGAGAGTGAACTTGTATAGCACTCCATGTGCGAAATATTTGATATCTAGATCTAAAAATCATAAAAAATAATACTAAGGACTGTACTATATCCAATTCTTTTTGTCTCACTTAATTTGGATCCTCTATGAAGAAGCTATGACTATTTTACCTGGAACACCTTTTTGAGACTAGTTCCAGGACTGGCCAAAAACCCTAATTTCCACAGAGTGTATCTCAGAAAATAAAATGACACAGAAGCTTAAATTGTTACCATTGGTACCTTGACATGTCATCTCAACGTCCTCCAATTTTTTTCTATTTGAGTTAGTCTAGAAAAAAAATTATAGCGAAAATAGTAAGATGGCCTTTAAATAACATACCTTAGAACACATCATCACAAGACTTAATCCTCCCTTGGAATTTCTCCCTTCTTTACTTCCTCTTCCCTATGAAATTAAACTCATATCTCCTTGGTTACCTCATATAAGAATCACTTACTCACATAGAATATATTCAATAGAATGTTTGTGTGAATGTACTTATGAATGACTTCTTGAGGTGTATATATACTTTTTCTAGGTAACCTCTTTCCTTAACTTTAGGGATTCTTTAACTTTCTTGTTACAACCACTTTAACCTTTCATTAATGACTTGCAACCAATTAGAGGATTCTTAACCCATAATGTAACCAATTAGGGGTTTCTTAACCCATCTTTCGGGCTTCCAACTTCATGACCTCATAACTCCTCAACCATGAGGAACCACCTATCATTGGAAATGACACAACAAGGACTATCCATATATGAGTGTCTTACCTGAATTTATACTATCCTTCATGTCCATATTCTTCAACCAACTTCGGGTATTGTAACCACACCTCTGGGGATTCATGTAGACTTCATCAAATGCACCCATCACATCTGTTGACATCAACCTCTCCATCAATGAAAACTAACTCATCATCAATATAAACCATATCTATAGGACTTCCAGACTTCTCTAAGGGTTGATATCAATCTCCAAGGGTTGACATCAATGAAAACCAACTGTCCAACAATCTCCCCCTTTGGCATTGATGGAAACACCAACATTCATGGCAAAATTAATGGAAATATCGATGCTCCAATACTCATGCTCCCCCTGTGACCATTGCTCCTCATCAATGTTTCTCACTCTCCCCCTTTGACATCAATGTCAAAAGGTCTCTCTCCTTTGGGTTTCTCCCCCAATATTCATGCATATGTTCTCTTTCTTTGTTTCCATTCCTTTGTTTTTTCTCGTCACATGTTTCTCTCCTCATGTTTCTCTCCAAGTTACTCTTCTCTTTTGATAGCAAAGAGTGACTCCCCATGAAAGTATAACTTCTCTGAACAATCCTTCTTTGTATTCATGCACTTGACTCTTCTAATATTTCTCTTTCTCTCCCTTTGACATCGTTGGAAAAAGGATAACTCCCATTTTTGGTATGTCTCCCCCTATTTGTATGTTATTGATCTTCCTTTCTGAATCTCTTGATAATTTCTCTTCTCTTGACTTCTCTGCAAGATGTCGTGTATATCAAATGTAGGGATACCTATAAGTGTTTCCTTTCCTCTCTTCTAGTGCTTGCTAATTGTCCATTGATGCTTCCTCTTGTAACTCTCTGACATATATAAAAAACATTCATTACTTGATTTCATCATTCACTTGTCATGTTCACTTTACCATGATGTTCAATGATTTTCTTCTAATGATTTAGCTTCTGCCGAGTATTTCTCTTTCTATATTATGTTGTGCCTTTTACTACTTGCCTTTCTATGACCAAATCATTCCAATTGATTCCACTGATTCCAATTGTAGATGCACTACTATGTATCTTCTCTGACCCATGTTATCTGTACCTTCTAAGTATCCATATCTATCCATATGTAGCAATCTGTCCATAACCAATATCCATATTCTCTAACTCATGTTTTCTTTACCTACTAGGTATACATCCATGTCCATATGTCACATATTGTCCATAACTTTTCTACTCAATTGTCCATAATGTTGACCCATCTATCACTCTACTATCGTGAAGGCTTCACGGATGCAACTAATCATCGTCTATTCTTGTTTCTTCAAATTGAATCAAATATGTCTATAGGTCTTCTCTATTTGCAAATCAAACTTTACATGTCTGGAACAACCTGTACTGAAGATATCCCTTCCTGAATACATATGTGGAATACAATCATAAAACTATCCATGTGTATCTGCCAACTGATAAATGTGTGGGAACACTACTTGATCCAAATGGATATCGGTGGCCACAAACCTTTTCCAACTAGCTCAAAACAGTTTTCTGACAATTTTGGCAATTTACTATTTTTAGCAGTTTTAACTTTCGGGGCCATTTTGAGGGCCTAAATGAAGGTTTTTCAGGATCGAGCTCCTCAATTATATCCAAAGGCATGATTGAGCCCCCAAAATGAATCTCCTCAACGATACCTTTCAAATGGGCTATCACACGCCTAAAACGGAGATCGTATGAAAATGTTATGACCCCGGGAAGTTGATGTACTAACTTACCCAAACGGGGCCCACATGAATTTTGGTGCTTCATCTCCTAGGGTTAGGTTTTTGGATGTCTAGGGTTTTTGGCATTATTGTTTATTGTAAAAATTCCTTCAAAGCCTCATTATAACCTTCTTCTTGTGAATGCGCTCTGTCGTCACATATCTTCTCAGAGATAAGCCTCCACCATTCCAGCAAGCTTGTTTCCACTGCATTTTACAGTTTCAGCTTATTTCATTATTGAATAGAAAACCAATTTTACTGCATCTCTGTTATTTTTTGTTAAGCACCTATTAATAATTTGTATTCATTTCTTTCTACTCATAAAATCCGGATCAGTGGTATCAGAGCGGTCTGCTCCTTGTCGTCTTAATGCATGTCCCCAACGAGGTCGGAGTACAAAGAGTTGGGTCTGGAGCTTGTTTCTCTTGAGGAAAGAAGCTCTCGCACGCCCAAGCGACCTCCCATGGTAGGAGAAAATAAAGATGAAGGGACAGGAGATCCTTTCAAACTGTTGATTGAGGAATCCCTCACACAACATAAGAACGAGATAATGGATAGTTTTGCGCAAATCCTTCAGCAGCTACCAACAGGTGAGGCATCTTCTTCGAATGGAGGCATCACCCCCTTCAAGGTACAAATAAACTTTGATGTTCCTATATTTGAAGTTTAGATAGATGCATATGTTGTAGACAAGTGGTTGAATCTACTAGAGGGGTATTTTTCTGTCCATAACTTTTCGAATAAAGAAAAGATTACGTTTGTGCTCCTCAAATTCGTTCCCCATGTCAAAGATTGGTGGGAAACTTTCTGTGAGCAAAAGGAAACAGAGGAAACCTCATTATTTTTAGTCATGGCCACCTGGGAATCCTTCAAGGATGCTATTAAGGAACAATACTACCCTGTCGGAAGCTATGACGGCTTGTATACCAAATGGGCCACACTTCAGCAAGAAAGAGACCAAGCAGTGTCAGATTTCACAAATATCTTCCATACCTTACGCACCAAGTTGGGTATCAAATATTCGGAGTGACATCTGGTGCTCAAGTATCACGATGCTCTACATAGATACATCCAGACTAAAATGGAATTTCTGGACATCTCATCCTTGGGCGTGGCCTACCGATATGCCGTCAAAATCGAGCAGAAGCTCAAACAAAAGACACGGCAATTTGGGCCTAGGAACCCCTCACAACAAAATCCAGGAAAGGGCAGCCCCAACCCACCGAACAAGGGACAAAGAAAATATGGACAGTATCAGGAAAACCAGTCCAAGCCACAAGAAAAGAAGGACACCAAAAAGACAAAGAAATATATCGGGAAGTGGTGCGAATTCCATAAGAGCCCTTGGCATAACACTACTAACTGTTGCTCAAAGAAGTCATTGGTGGCCGAAGTGAAAACCTCTGAATCAGATGCAGATTATGACTCTGAGCTAGAACCAGAAAGGGGAAGATGGATCATTGACACGGAACCTAGTGCCACCATTGCTACCACCAAGGTCTAGCCTGGTGAACAAGACGATCCAGAAGAAGGAGAGTGCCTCTTCCATTCACAAATGTGGGTAAAAGGAACCCCGTTGCACTTCATCGTTGATAGCGGTAGCTAGAATAACCTCATCTTATCAAAGGTTGTCAAGTGGCTAGCCCTGCCAATAACATCGCACCCACAACCGTACACCATTGGATGGCTCCGCCAAGGAAGCGATCTCCACGTCATCCAACAGTGTCGACTGTCGTACGGCATCAATCCCTTCAAAGACGAGGTATTGTGTGATGTTTCTCCTCTCGAAGTTTGTGATGTTCCTTTGGCCCAACCTTAGTTATGGAAACATCATGTTGTATATGAGTCTAGGCCTCATAGTGTTATTATTACTTTGAACAGGAAATTGTACAGGATACCCAAGGCAGTCCCACCTAGTGTTATTTCCTTGATCTCTACTAAGCAATGTAGGAAGGTCATCTCTCAAACGAGGAAGTTTGTCTTCTTCGTGATTCGCTCTCAGAATAAGAGAAAGATCACAGTCGCATCCAAGGTCTCTACAGTCGACCTCTCCACACAGCAAAATCAAGTAGATAAGGTCGTGGAAGAATACTTTGATATCTTCTCCTCACCTACAGGGGTACCGCTGCACTGCCAGGTCAAGCACCCCATCAATCTGACCCCCGATGCACCACTACCCAATGGGCCAGTCTATCGTCGCTCTTTGTCAGAGAATGAGGAGATCAAGCGACAGAACCAAGAACTGCTCCATAAGGGGCACATCCACCCCATCTCATCACCTTGCGGGAGCCCAATCATGCTGGTACAAAAGAAAGATGGAACCTGATGACTCTGCATTGATTATCGGGATCTGAATAAAATCACAGTCAGAAACCGGTGCCCGATTCCCCGAATCGATGACCTCCTTGATCAACTCACGGGGGCCAAATACTTCAGCAAGATTGATCTGAAGTCTGGCTACCACCAGGTCCCAATAGAACAGACAGATGTATGGAAGACTGCCTTCAAGTCAAAGGAAGGCCTTTTGGAATGGTTGGTCATGCCTTTTGGTTTGACAAATGCTCCAACCACTTTCATGAGGATGATGGACAATATTTTGCGACCATTCACCAATACTTTTGTAGTGGTGTATATGGATGACATTCTAATTTACAG
>JASDQU010100036.1:87128-103676 GCA_032191745.1 Picea mariana | reverse complement strand
GTTGATTTATTTACTGTGATATTTCATTGATTTGACGATTTGATGTTGACATTTTATGACACGATTGTCGATGATGCAGGCTGACGATAGCTTGCCGACCAGACTCACATATGGAGTAAAGGGGCCACACACAATTTCTAGAGAGGTTGAGGGAGAGGGGTGGAAAGCAGCCCTGCCACCGCCTACTAGCACTCCCACCGTGGCTCGAACTGTAGGTTAACGATTACCTAGTTCGAGAGGATCCATGATGCCATGAGGGCAGACTGCGAGAGCCGCTCACGATGATTCTAAAGGGTGCGCAATAAGGCGGGGGCCTTATTCCTTAGAGCCCTTAGTCTCCCACAATTTCACCTGGCAGAGTGTTGACTCCAGGGGTTATAGATGTCTACCAATCAGTCCAGTTGGCAAGTGGCACCCTTGGAGCACGTGGTGCATCCTAAAGGGCATGTCGCACAAAAGAAACACAAGAAGCGAGTGGCACCCTTGGAGCACATAGTGCATCATGAAGGGCACGTCACACAAAGGAAACGAATGAGGCAAGTGACACCCTTGGAGCACGTGGTGCGTCGTGAAGGGCACGTCGCATTGATGTGGATGAAGGAAACAACCCTAAATAGCCCTAAGACAATAACGCCTTAAGAACTCCTTAAACAACTTCCCTAACCTAGTGTCGCTCAGTTCAAAATCTAAACCTAAGTAAAAAAAAAACTTCTCTAAGATAAAAATTTCGTTTCACCTTAAGGAAAAAGGCCCTAACTCTAACTCTAAAAAGAGCTTAACCCTAATAACCATTAAAATAATTAAGCAAACATCATTATGAGATTTTAGGCTAGAGTTCACACCTCAAGGTAGTGCAATGAGAATACAATTTTTAGAACGTACTTGAGCTCTAGTTCTTGGATTTATTAACGTTAACCTCATCCAACTATACAACCAATATATCAACGGATACAAGATTTCATAATCTTTTTCAACCTTTTAACTTTTAATGAACTCATAACTTTTATTCAATTTGAAGCATAACTTTTCTTAAAAAGATAAATATACATAAAGTACAGTTTTAGTTAACTCAGACAATAAATTCCTTTGAAGGCATATCTTTCTTTAAACACAACTTCCAATGAGAGTTATTTAACACATTTTAAAGAACGACTTTTATGAAAACCCAACTTCTGTCAAATACATAACCTTATAAAAACTTTTAAAGCATAACTCCCCTATGAACGCAATAGTTTTTCAAAAATTAAACTAATTCATAAATAAAAGAATATCGAAAGCCATAGTTTTGATTGACAGAACGCATAACCTTCAGTGAATAAATTGAATGCTTAAGGGACTAAACTATTTTCCTTAAAATTCATACATAAACTCGGACTGAACCAATAGTAATAAAATTATTTAACGAGGGGAGTATAAAAAGTATGAATTTAAAAATAACATGAAAAGATGCATTAGCGCATTTACCTTTTTGGTTTTAAAGAAGGGATTAATAAAAAAAAAAAATAGGGAAACTAAGTAATAAACGAAACATAGACAATTAATAAGTTAAAGAAAATAATTTTAGGGAAAAGTGGGGGATGAATGACACTTGTAAGACAAAGAATTTTTAGAGGGTTTTCACGAAAACTTAAATTAAATGTGATTTAGGGCAAGGAGGGGGTCTCAAAATACTATATAAAAAGAAAAGGAGGGTTAGGGTTAAGGAGGGTTATGCTGCCGAATTGAGACTGGACTGATTGCTTGTGAGGAGTTGGGATTTTCTCAGCTGGGATTAGAGTGGTAGCTCAGCCTTGGAGGCGAGCTGGGAAGCTAGGATACTATCTGGACTGTGTGTGGCCCCTTTGTGGCTCGGGGGGCTAAGGGGGAAGCAGAGTACCCCTAGCGTTTGGCTGGGAGGTACCGAAGTAGTCTCTATGGTCAACGAGTGGGAGCGGCACGGAGCGCGATCAACGTTTGAGGCGGGAGTTAAGGCAACGGTATGGTTTTGTTTTTAAATCGGTAGAATAGGATGCACTATGATATATGCTGGATCAAAATATTGGTGGTGATTAGATTTAATGGCTGTCATGTTTTTCTACTCGACAATTATAAGCATAGGTGCTGCAACTGCTATTTTTATCTAAAGGTTCTCTTGTGATAAGTATTGTGGGGGAAATCATGTATAGATTTATATCTAGGGTTTTGGAGGGGGTAAATAAATTGCAACTAATAGCTGTTGAGAACCTCACATAATGAATTGGTTACTGATGTTCAATGCCTCTGTAAACAAAGTTTTATTTGCCTCTGTTTTAAATAGATAAAAGAAAAAGGGGTGATTCTGTTTTGCCCCTTCCCTACATTAACCCAAGACTTTGCTGTGTAAATTCTTCCTCGGGTGAGCTTAGCATTGGCTGTCGCTGTGAAGTTTGTCCTCCTGCGTTCTGTTGTTCCTCTCTAAATATGAAAAGGCGAGGTTGCCTTTTGTTTTTAAAACCAGTTACAATCTGTCAGCGGCACTCCTTAGCATCTCTGCAATCTCTATGATTAGCCAACGCGAAGGCTGGGTGTTGACCTTTCAGCCATGATGTTTTTACTTTCTGTTGGTGCATTACATTATGTGGGCGTTTTAAATTGGGTTGGCGTTGTATGCCCCGTGGGCAATTTCATTTTGGTAATTTGATCTGAGAACTAAATTGTGGCTGGTAGAACCACTCTACGTGCTAATGTTTACCTCTGCGTTTTGTTGTTAGAACACTCTACATCACTGTTGTTATGTCTCTGCATTCTTGTTGTAGAATTCCTCTGTGTTTCCTTGGCTTGGCACTGCGTTTTTTTTTACTGTTATGAAGTGTTGCGTTGAGGTAACCTCTACAACCGTCTTCCCGCCTCTACCACTGCTGACTGCACCCTCCCTCTGCGACCTCATTACCCTCCACTGCGTGGAATCACCCTGACTGCATGGGCACCTCGCTAGCTGGAAATCCCGTAATTCTGTAATGACTGTCAGCACCCTGCGTTCCACTCACCTAACAAAAGATGCGCGCCTGGGCATCTCCCATATTGCCGACTTTCTTGGATTTGTTTATAATTAAAACTTTTGGATCATAACCTTAGATACTTATCTACCCTTATGTCAAATTTAAAATTAAAATAAATGAATGAATTTAAAATTTAGTGCCAAGATATTGCCATCCCAATACAATGCTTGCAGAACGTTTGCAAGTTAGTAACCACTACATTTATATCCCACTCAATGGAGTTTATCTGCTAGTGTAAAATCTAATTATCACCTTTCATTCAACCAAGAAAGAATCAACCAAAAATGAACAGGTTATTACTTATTATTTACTTATGTTATCATGGGTTGAGCATTTATTCATTTCTGTTTATAGTTGTTTTCTTTATTTAATTAATCCAATAATAGATACCTTGACAACATTCTTTGTGCGTACATTGACCTTTTCGTATGATGTTAAGTATATTCTCTGTAACTAAAAATCTATACATCAATATGATTGCGTATGCACCAGTCTTATGTTTAGATCATCCATTAAAATTATGTGGTTTTTAACGATAGCTGACATAATGCATGTATGATTCTCACTGAAAAATATAATTCTTTACTAGAATGTAATGATTGTGTTAAGATAACCTATCAACAGTAATATGTGGCGTTATATACTCGCAATGTTAGTATTCACCTAAAAAGTAAAGATATTCTTATCTTATCGGAAGGGGTGCTGAATTTTATTGTTCTTGATGAATTCAATTGGTATTGAAATGTGTAAAAGCATTGATGCTTTATAAGTCCATGCTCCAAACCTTCTCATGAATTATAGATTAACGCTTAAAACTTTTGATGCTTATAGTTTAATTCTTTAAAACCTTTAATAATTTATGGTATAATGCTGTTAAAATTTTAAATGCTTTAATTAGTGTTATCGCTTTAATGATTATGCTTTGAAAGCTTTTAATGCATGGATTGATTCGCTGGTGATAAAGGCTGGTTATTTGCTTCTTGGTTACTTAATGGTGGCTTCTAGTTCAAATAGTTAAATGGTTGCTGGATAGTTGGGGAAGATTTGGGATTAAAAATGGGTATGTTTATTTTGCATGCTAGACTAGGCAGCCTTGAAAGTCCTTCGATTTTAGACCTTAGACCTGTGTGCAATAGGAAGTTGTGTGTAACGGAATGATGGATCCCAATGTTTCCTTGCATTATAGATTTATCAATGATGATTGGACTAACAACCCTTGCACCATGTATATAAAATGAATGTTTATATGCGCCATTAAGTATTGATGACTATGGAATGATTTAGGGCTATATTTTTACTGCGCGGTTAGTAAAGGTTAATGTGTGACGTTTAACAGTAAGAAGTACTCTCACATTGGGTTATTTGGAATATGGTTGATAGAACGAATCTTAGTTAATCAATTGATGTTGGTAGATTTATCATTTTTGGGGTATTGAGGGTGTCGGGCGGGATGTAGACACCTCCCTGTTCCTCAGAACAGTCGCCAGCCTTGAGACCTTAAATGGTTAAAATCGATGGGAACCTGGGCTTGAGCGTTTCTTATGTGTCTTGGAGGTCCTAACCATTGCATGGTAGGACGGTTGGGTATTCAGTCTTACTTATTGTCGTTGATCGTCATTAAAAACAAGTTGTTACTGTTGTACGTCATATGTCGTCTTGTTGGGTTCGTCTTGCTTGCATCTTCTTAGTCTTCGGGTGGCGATGTAGATTCAAGTGTGTCTGTTTCCCTTCTACACATGCGCACACACTTTTAACCTTAAACAAAAAAAAAAAATTGCACCTGTTATCAGAGTTGGGTCGTAACGAGGAGGTCGTTACACACCTATTGACTTTGTTTGCTTTGGTCCACATAGGTTAGTGTGAACCAACTCTAAGTGTTGTTTGGCTTGAGTGGAGGACTCTAGAAATCTAGTTCTCTTATTTTTTTCAACAATGCAAGACTCACATGGGGGATTTTTCTCTTTGAATATAGCTAGACCTTTGACCATGGAGTGATTCTATAGAAGGATTAGACTCTGAAAGTGTAGATTTCCAACTCTTGCATGCCAAATCATAGTTTCATTTGGGGTGGATGCAATTTGTGCATAAGATTGGGTCAGATTTGCATTTGTAAGGGTCATGGGAAACATTCTATTCCTAGTCATGTGGATTTCAGAAATCAATTTTCTACTGGGAGGTTTGTCATGTATCCTACATGATGATCCTTCAAAAATTACCTTATATCCATTTTCAAATAGTTTTCCTACACTTAACATATTGTGTTTTATATCTGGCATTTGTTTTTCCCAATGGACCTCCTCTTGATCTTCTGATCCCTCTGTGTCATACTTCCTGTAAGGATATAGGTCTGAAACATTGAATATGGGCGATACGCCCACAGCATTTGGAAACTCAATCTCATAGGTGTTTGCATTAAACTTCCTCAAGATCTTACATGCTCCTATCTTCTTCATTTTTAACTTGTTATATGTTCCCATAGGGAACCTTTCTTTCCTGAGAATTTCCAGAACCTGATATCCTACTTCAAATTGAAGTTCTCTGCGATGTTGATCAACTCTGCGTTTGTATTTCTGGTTAGAAATTTGCAACTGTCCTCTGATCTGGCTATGGAGCCTTTGCATTTCTGCAACAAAATCTTCTGTTCCAACTCTCCTGATATCACTCTATTCCAAGTCTCTCAACTCAAATACTCCCCTGGGTTGCATTCCATACAATATTTGGAATGGGCTCTTTCCAGTGCTCCTGTTTGGTGATTCATTGTATGCAAATTCAGCTTGTGGCAGAATCTGATCCCACTGGTTATGGTGCTCAGTAACCAGACTCCTCAACAAGTTTCCCAAACTTCTTCTTACCACCTCGGTTTGTCAATCTGTCTGAGGGTGATAGGCTAAGCTGAAGGACAAACCTATCCCCAACTTCTTCCATATTGTTTTCCAAAAGTGACCAACAAATTGTGTCCCTCTCTGAGACAATGCTTATGGGTAGGCCATGAAGTCTTACAACTTCCTTGAAAAACATATTTGCAACATGTGTTGCATCACTAGTCTTCTGGCATGGGATAAAATGTGCCATCTTTGAAAATATATCCACCACCACAAATATGGAATCAAATCCTCTTTGTGTTCTTGGCAATCCCAACACAAAATACATGCTTATTGCATCCCAAGGCCTCTCTGGTATTGGCAATAGTTGATACAATCCGGTGTTCTGTATTTTTCCTTTTGCATATTGGCAGATTCTACATCTGTTCACAAACTTTATCACTTTTGTTCTCATACCTGGCCAATAGTATGAACTTCTCAACTATGCAAATATTTTATCATGAACAAAATGTCCAACCAATCCTCCAGTATGTTTTTCCTTCAGACAGTTATCCCTCATTGAGAATTTTGGTATTCACAAATGATCTCCCTTGAACAACAATCCCTCTTGAATCATATACTCTATCCATTGGCTTTTGTCTCTCAGCACAGGATTTTCACATGATTCATATCCTTTCCTGGAATTTGTATCATCAAAATACATGTCCTTAAGGTGTTCAAACCCTAAGGTCTTCACCTGAAATTCCTATAGAATCATGCATCTCCTTCTTAATGCATCAACAACTTTGCTAGCATTCCCAATAATATGTTTTATGACAAAAGTAAAATTATGCATAAAATCAACCCATTTTGCATGCCTCTAATTCAAATTTTCCTCTGGTTATGAATCGTAAATCTTGGTTATCGCTATACAAGACAAATTCTTGTGGGACAAGGTAGTGTCTCCACTTCTTCAAGGCTTGAATTATGGCATAAAACTCCTTATCATACGTGGAGTATTTTCTCTTGGTCTCATTCAGCTTCTCACTGAAATAGGCAACAGGCCTATTATCCTGGCTCAAAACTGTTCCAATTGCAACTCCACTTGCATCACATCTCACCTGTAATGTCTTTTCAAAATTTGGCAAGACTATAATTGGTTGTTCCGTTATTTTCTCCTTCAGTATATTGAATCTCCTCTTGGCCTCCTCTATCCATTTAAAATACTTGTTCTTCTGCTTTACTGTATCCATCGTTGGTGAAAAAATTCAACTGAAGTCTCTGATAAAATTCCTATAGAAGCTCGCTAATCCATGGAAGATCCTTACCTCAAACATACTCTTCAGTGACGACCATTCATTGATTTCTTTCACCTTATCTGGATCCATCTTCAGTTCTTTTGAAGAGATCACAAAAACCAAGTAAATGATTTTTGTCTTCATAAAAGAGGACTTCTTCATATTTATCAACAACTTCTCCTGTTATAGTCTCTTCATCACTAATGTTAGGTGCCTCAAATGCTTCTCCTCAGTCCTGCTAAATATCAACATATCATCTAGGTACACAACCACACATTTTCCAATGAAATATTTCAGTATTTCATTCATCAACCTCATAAAAGTACTCAGGGAATTTGTTAAGACAAATGGCATAACAAGCCACTCATACAAACCTTCATTTTTCTTAAAGGCAGTATTCCACTCATCACCTTCTCTCATTCTAATTTGGTGATATCCACTTTTCAAATCTATCTTAGAAAATAAATTTGCTCCACTTAAACAGTCCATTAAATCATCCATTCTTGGTAAAGGAAAACTATACCTAATGGTGATCTTGTTAATGGATCTTGAGTCTGTACACATTCTCCATCCTCCATCCTTTTTTGGACTCAACATAGTTGGTACTACACATGGAATCAAGCTTTCTTTGACCAAACCCCCCCTTGTTTAACAATTCCCGGACTTGGTTCTTCACTTCCTCATTCTCTCGAGGTGTTAATCTATATGCTACTTTGTTCGATAGGCTTTCTCCTGGTACCAAGTCAATATGATGGCTGATAGTTCTAATGGGTGGCAATGAGCTAGGAAGCTCATCCAACACTATGTCAGCAAAATTATCCAACAATTCCTGAACTTGTTCATGCAAATAATCCATTGAAGTACTTGTAAGGATAACTCTGGGTTTCCTCACCACAGTGAAATGCATATCCTATTCTTCTTTGACTTCTTTCAGGAGTTCCCTCCGACTCATGAGAAGTATGCTTGTGCTGGCCTCATCCTTCACTTTCTTCTCCTCTATTGGCAGCAACATATGTGTTCTACCATTCTTCTCCAAGGTGTATGTGTTCTTCCTCCCATCATGAATGAAATTCCTGTCAAATTACCATGGTATTCCCAACAAAATATGGCATACATCCATGGGAATTACATCACACATAATTTCATCTCTATATCCTCCTATCTTAAATTCAACCAAGCATTGTTTATTAACCATTACCCGGTGTCCTTTCTGCAACCATGAGACTTTGTATGGCTTCGGATGTGAAGTTGTCTCCAGCTCCAATTTCTCCACCATATCTATGGATACTAAGTTGTCAGTGCTTCCACTGTCAATTATCACCTTGCATACTCTGTCTTTAGTCTTGCAAGTTGTTTTTAAGAGACTATTCCTCTACACTGGCCTTTCAACTTCAACCTCTAGTTTTAAGAGAACTTTCCTCAACATCAGGGATCTTCCATCCTCTGCTCCTTCTGCTTCAACATCTCTTCTCTGTGTTTCTGAAATGTGACCTTCACCTCCTCCTTCTTTATTTTTCTCTGGATATTCCCAAGACATGTGCCATGTATTTCCATAGGTATAGCATCTTACTTCTCCTCCTCCTATTCTTCCTCTTCCTCTGGAAGAACTTCTTCCACCACCCTGTCTTCCTCGGGAACTTCCTCCTCTTTCTGAGTGACTGTGTGGTTTCTCAGCCTCGTCCTTAGGCTTATTTGCTCTGTCATGGGTAACTCCCTTGCTTTTGGTTGGGGCCATTCTTTTACCTCTTCCCTGTTGGCTTTGTTTTCTGGACAACTTATCCTCTGCCTTCAGTGAAAAAGGATAAGCATCCTCCACTATCCTTACTCAAAACATGTTGAGCTCATCCTAGATTTTGTATGTATGACCATTTATATATCTAGAAACTTTTTATTCATCTCTCTCCCTTTGTCCAATTTTGATGTTCAGCTTATAGAACTCCTCTATGTACTCCTTAACTGTCATCCCTTTCTGTCTTAGGTTATGCATCTTCCTGAACAGATTGATATGATAATCCTTGGGCATGAAATTATCCTTTAGCTTGGCTACCATTCTGTCCCAACTCTTTATCTTATGTTTTCCATTGCTTCTCCTCTCGGCCTGTAGTTCATCCCACCACAGTGATGCATGTAATTTTAGTCTGGTGACAACATGTCTCACCCTTCTTTCCTCATCGACGTCTTCATAGTCGAAATATTTCTCCATGGATATTATCCAATCCAATAGATGTTCAGCATCTAAATTGCCTTCATACATTGGGACCTCCATCTTGGCTCTGCCTCCCAATCTAACAACCTCTCTCATCAATCGTTCTTCGACAACATCCTCTCCTGCAGCTTCTTCGATGACGTTCTCGCCCACTGCTTCTTTGCTCTCTCCATCACTGATGTCTCTAACATCGGGTGCTCATCTCTTTGTTGCCTCCATTGCCTATAATCTTGCATGAAGTTATCGCATCTCCCTTTCTATAGCTCGATTGGCTAAAGGTGCTTCCGCTCGTCTCCTTGGTGGCATTGTGTTGACTGTCTGTCACACATAGAGTACAACTTCGAGTCCTTTTTCTCCTTCGCCTGAAATTGACAGACGAAAATATGCTCTAATACCACTTGATGCAGACCCCCCTTCTCCCCTAATGGCTATGCGACCTATTAGTTTAGGATCGATCAAGAAACTGAGTCTGATTGACTCTCCAGGTCTCTGCTAGACCCCAAACCCACTTAAACAGGTCCTTTCTCCAAATGCGTAGGTCGTATGAGACCCACAGTTTCTCCCCTGAGAATTTTTCAAGCCTCAATGCCAAACGGGTGCTACCTCCTCTCTGGCTAATCCCTTTCCTTTACGTGACCACGACTATGAACATTCACCTGATCAAAAGGCATGTCATGATTTCGTGTTTCATGACTCTGTGAGTGCTGCTACCTCCATTCCCTCGAGAGACGAAATCGTGATTACCCTAGACCTACGGTCCAGATCTTTCTTTGATCAACGACTGCGATCAAATCGACGTTTCACATTTCATGACTTTGGAAGTCTCCATGCCTCCATTCTCCCGATATCCAATATCACAATGGCGCTATATTGATGGTTTAGATCCGTCCTTTGGTCAATGGTTGTGATCAAATTGGGATTTCACGTTTCCTGACTTTGGATTCCCCTTGCCTCCGTTCTCCCGATAACCGAAATTGCGATGGCACTGGATCAACGGTACAGATCTCCCCTTTCGATCAACAACTTAGATCATGTCATGATTTTGTGTTTTGCAAGTTATCATGACTCAACCTTTGAATCCTTTGAGTCACAAATCAGTGAAACGTTGATCTCTCACCACGTGTCCTCCTTGATGATGGACGGTCTAGATGATTTTAGAATTTCATGACCTTGTTCCTCCTGTGTGCCTTCAAATATTTTAATTCTAGTGCACTTTACCTTGATTGGATGGCTACAATTCTCTTGCACTCGGACCGAATGGATGAGATCCTTCCTCCTCTACACTTGCTCCTCGTTGTTTGGACACTGATCAGACGGTCCAAATCTTTCCCCCCGAGCTTCCGCTTTCTTCAGATTTGGAAGATTTTCGAAGGGTTCAAAGGCTTCAACCTTTGTCTTTCCTACGAGCCCGTTTCTTGGGTCTCGTTAAAACTTATGAGAAGTGTTATTCCTCCCGAGCTTGGTCTCGTGAAGACTTCTATTTCCCAAACACTCCTTGCATTTCATGGATTTCTATAACTCAAATACTAAGGATTTCTCGAAGATAAATTCCACTTGCCATCCTAGCATTCTCCTTTTCTAGTTCTTCGACTTCTTGCAAAGTCCCTTTGACACTTATTCGAATATCGGATATGTGCACTCGTTGCACCAGATATTTATGCAAGGTTTTGGGTTCTTACGGATGATTGTGCATGCCTTCAGATCCTATGCACACTCTTCGTCCTATCTGGGCTTGATCTAATGGCCCGAATATGTTCCTGCGGCTGATCTAACAACTATTGTACCTTATCCTCTGCTACTTCTGCATCTTCCTCCTGAAGAAAGGATTCCACCAATTCTTAATTGGTTCGAATTTGAATCTCCTTCAATATGGATACCTCCACGTGTTGTGAGGTCTCCTGTGCTTCTTTGGAGTGCACTGATCTCCAACGCTCATTTTAACAGACTGCTCTCTAGCGCTCCTTTAAGTGGACTTCTCTCCAAACTCTGTGAAGATTCTTACCTCCTGCACTCTGATACCATGAAAAAACAAGAAACAAAACAGACAATATAGAGTAGACAACTTGAGAACAGAAAGTGCAGAGTGTGCAAATGCATTAGATGATAGGCTAAAGATATAAAGAGGAAAAAAAATTAAAAAATGAAGAAGTCAAGAACAAATCCTAACGATTGGTATAGCTGGGAAGAACAACTGGTAGTGTACATTCATATTCTGTTGATGTTACAACTAACATCAGCAATGCCGATCTTAAAAATGGAAATAATTTGCCACTATCCATTCCAACTCAACATAACAATGGAAAGCTAGTTACGTCTAATTTAGACTAAGAGGGTATACCTATTGAAAAGCGCTAGAATTAATGAGATTTTAAACATAATATGGTTTCTCATTAGTGAAATTGGCTTGATAATATTCTCTAATCAGGTTATTAATATTGATAATTTACTGAAATATATGCAACAACAAATGCTTGAATAGTTATTTACCTTGCCTAGGGTTGTTATTGTGTCGGTTATTTATTGTATTTAGTGCACCTCGTGATTTTTTTGTTCCTGGGAATTTTCCTTCTCCAAGGGCGTTTTTACCGAGTTTGTTATTTACTACCCTAGGGATTTTATTGCGCTCGGGTTTTTTTATTTCCAAGCATGGGTTAATGGAGTACTATCTGTTGGGTTCTTTATTGCATATCGTTGGAACATTTTCAATTCCATTTTGTAGGTCGCTAGCTTATGTACCATCCAAAGATAGGGAATGTTGGAGAATAATGGTGAAATGCCATGATTAAGTCGCTAGTGTTCACAATTATCCACATGAGTTTTTGTTTTTGTGCAAGAGAAGGAGGTCATCCAATGTTCACAATTCTCAGATTATGATACATCTATGCAATAAATATTATGATAGATTATGATAATTTCTTATTCATTATTTCTCGATTTCCAATATGAACTCATTAATGGAATGCATAGATCCATTAGAAATTGTCAACGCTTGCAAGAGGTAGGTTGATTGTCCACTTTCATCAAATTAATAGAAGTTACAGGGTCGAATGCTACTGTAATATCTTTATTCGAATAGCTCACATTTTGGAGAATTGTTTGAATGGCATGATGCACATCACAATTGGTTCAATTGCCAAGGAGATTGATACAAAGGGGCCAAGGATCTTCCTAGACACAATGATTGCAAGTATGGGACCAATGTCTCTTTGTGATAGGATCATGCACTCTAAGTCTACATCTCCATCCATGTCTTTGGCCAAAATTGAGAAGAAATGATGTTTGAATTTGTACTAAATATATTAGCATTATTTGTGTTTGTTCAAGTTGTGGGTTTTCTATTATAGTGTGTATTGTGAAAAAATTAAATGATCGAGAACCAAAAATAGAACATGGTAATATAACTTAAGCTGGTGTGTGCCAAAGCCCCGACCTTACCACAAGATGGTTACTAGTTTGGTTATGTTTACAACATGTTATAAAACTTATGGGTCTTGTTGTGCTTTGGGCTTCAAGATCATCCGTCACAGGTTTCCTGTGCGTATTGTTGTATATGTGTGTAAAATGTCATTTTATATGGTCAATTACTTAGTACATTCAATATTTAGATTCCTTACCTAGATAACTATCAAATACATAGATCAATATGGAATTCAATCAATAGACGACTCAGTATCTAGACCATTCTTCGGGGTAGTCATGAATTGTTGATCCTACAAATATGTTATTAATGATTTGAAGAAATTGTATTTGTGTTGGATGAATTGGTAGCTCAAAGATGATGGGAGAAAAATAGTGGTGTCTATGATGATGAGGTTGATGTAAGTGATGACGACGATCATTCTAGACAAAGATTGTGAGTGTTGATTATTATTGTGTATTGTAAAATAACATTTCTCCTTTAAAGGGGAGCATTGGAGAATAATGGCGACCCATGATTATTATTTGGTTTGGGTTTATTAAAACTAGTTGGAGATTGTTGAGATATTATCTCAACCTCTCTGTCTAGATTTAGAATTAGTTGGATCTAACATCAACTATATATTTTTGTATTGTATATTGATTTAAGCATAATAGAAATATTTTTGTGTGAATTCTTGGTCCATGTCTCCTCTATTTTCCAATTAAGAATTGAATCACTGTTTTCATTTCCCATTTTCTTTGATGGAAAGAATTACCTCTATGATGTACAACCTGAAATTGATCACAAGTCTCGTCTTTGTGTTGGACAACACCGTTTAAGGTTTTCACGCAATTATAATTATTCAGAATCTATGTGCATACACATAGGAAAATTATATTAAATTGAGGACAATCACTGCATCGAAAACCCTAGAATTTGTATACTCAATTCACAACATTTCAACTACCACATTATGACATTGGGATATGTTAGTCTTGCATTGCAGTTCCATATGCAAATAATTTCATATGATGGATTGATTCATGTGATATTTTTTCAGGTTGTAAAGATGAAATGAGGTGAGTATAGAAAGAAGCCATATGATTTTATATCTTCAAGGTTATAAACAAATCAAAATTAAAACGTCAAGGAAGTGGGGTGATAGAGAAATCATTGATTTTGGATTCAATGTTTAGAAGGAAGTGAGTGTTGAGGTTGGTTGGTGTCTTCAATGGAAATAGGATTTTGTGTGTTTTTTTTATATATTTATGTTTTTGTCTTTGTTTCTGTAATGTAGTTTTGTTCCTTATATTTATATGGTTTTCAATTCTTTGATTTATTCTAATATGCATGTAAAATGAAGAAGATCTTTGTGAGAAGAATTTACTTAGTTATATCAGGAAACATTATTTTATTTTGGGGATTAAGTGTTTCTAGTAAGTCATTAATCTATGATCAATTTCTATGAGTATTACTGGTAAATCACCAATGACTAAATGACTTATCAACTTAAATAATTAATGGATTTGGGTCATTGATTAATGGCTTACTCCACGTAATTAATCCCAAAAATGATATCTAACAAAGACATTTCTTAATTATAAAATGACTTCGATCGATCTATATCAACCACTTTTAATAATGTGATTATGCTAGGAAGAGATCCCTTAATTATATCAACTCAGCCAAAAATTGATGCAATATTATTTGGATTAAAGCCTCCAATAATAATGTCATGCATGATATCTTTTATGTGTGTGTAAGCTTATTTTATACCGAGATTTTATTATTATTATTAAATGGTAGTGTAAAATTGTATCAAAATGATATAATAGTGAAGAATGCATGCTATAGTTGATATAAATTACTAATAATTTTTTTAGTACTTTTATATTGTATAATAATAATAAAATTTAGTACTTTTATAGTGTATAATAGTAAATTTATAGTGTGTATTAAAACATGATTTGAAATTTTTATATTTATTATATTCTATATAAATATGTTATTAGAAAACATGTTAATACGATGTAAGTGATGTAAGTGATTGAAAATAAACTATCACTGTTTTGTTATATGATGAATTATAAGTTTTAAATGTATTTAATACCAATACAACCATATTATTAAATGTGACCATATAAGTCACCAGTTTTTGAAAAGTGGAAAATAATGTCGATAGGCATATATCAACCTCTTTTAATAATGTGGTAGTGTTAATTATAATTAATTTGACACAATATTGTGACATTATGACATACCTTATTTACGCCGATAGGTGTATATCTATTGAAAACATCCTAATTAATGAGCTTTTAATCATAAAGATGGTTTCTATTTCTTTGTAGTCACCAGAAATGAAAGGTTAATATTTTACAAATTAACTCCCTTGCATGTCAAAACATGTCCATAGCCAAATTACTGAAGATCATTAGTGGAATTGTTTGATAATCATCGATCAAGTTATTATTGCGTTGGTTATTTATTGTATCTAGTGCACCTAATGGTCTTCATGCATATGGAAATTTTCCTTTGCAAAGGGTTTTTGTTGTGTAATATATTTACTGCCTTAAGGTTTTTAGGGGCCTGGGATTTTTAGTGACAATCATGGGTAACTATAGTAATGTGGATCGAGTTCTTTATTCCATATCGTTGGGATGTTTCCAATTCCATTTTGAGGATCAATGGCTTAACCGACCACATATAGGAAATATTCCAATGCTTGTTTTAATTTCCCATTTTCTTTGATCACAAGGATTATCTCTGTGTTGGACAACCCAAAATTGATTATGAGCCTCATCTCTGTGTTGGAAAACACAATTCAAGGCTTTCATGAATCGATAATTCTTCATAATCTACATGCATACATAGAGGCATATTATTTTAAATTGAGGGAAACCATTGCATAGAAAACTCTCACATTTGTATACTCTATTCATAACATTTCAATGAGATATATTCGTCCTGCATTGCAGTTCCATATGCAAACAATTTCATTTGATAATTTAATTCCTATGATATTGTTTCAGGATGTGAATTTTGTGAAGTTGAAATGAGGTGAGTATAGAAGGAAGCCACAGGGATGGCTGTTGAGACCTTCAAGGTTATAAACAAATCAAATTTAAAATGTCAATCAAGTGGGGTGACAGATAAATTATTGATTTTGGATTCAATGCTTGGAAGGAAGTGAGTGTTGAGGTTGGTCCATGTCTTCAACAACAATAGAATTTTGTGTGTTCTGTATATGTATTTCTTTATTCATCTATATTTTTGTTCTCTGTGTTTATTATGGTTTTCAATTCTTTGAGTTATTATGATATGTTATTTGAGTTATTTTGATATGTGTAATTTCTTGGACTATATGGGTGCAATGACCCTCTCGGCCAAGGAGCGACCGACGTGGGTCAAGGAGAGTCCCACCTCTCCATTATTATACTAGGCACTTGACCATTGGTTAGTCAGTTCGATAGTGACCCTAAATAAATGCATGTTGAGTTTATCCATGAAGGTTAATGTTCACTATGTCAAGCATGACAATTTTGTAATCACTATTTAAAATCCCTTTGGCCTTCATAATAAACAAGATATCTTTCATTCAGTTTCATATATTCTATTGTAATTTTATTTCCTTCTTTTAATTATGAGTTATTGTGTTCAACACTAAGGCTCTTTAGCCTCACCTCTTATCTCGTTGTAGATCACCCTCACCCAATTTATGAAGGATATGGAACTTGGGGTTTCTATAGCAACCAAGTGTTACATTCATTGCAGATGTTGAGTTGCAAAGAGGTAACTTGATGAAAGGAGTCGAGTTGAGGACTTGCCT
>JASDQU010100036.1:41999-63100 GCA_032191745.1 Picea mariana | reverse complement strand
AAAATCAATTTACATTCGATTTTCATGGATTTAGATTAAAATTCGTATTCTGTACATATTATATATATCTTAGAATTAGAATTATTTGTATGTATTGTACATATGATAAGTAGAGTTATTTTATAAGTATTAGTTAGTTAAACTGTAAATATATATTAGATCTATATATAGTTTTTAGCGATTGTTATTCATCAAGTTATTGCATTTCCTTTAGTTTTGTTTTTCACTTTCTTTAGGAATTAGATCGGCCAATGGAGCTGCTAAACCCATTGGAGTGGATTAATCCAAACGGATTGGGTTAATTAGACAACCCTGGACCAGATTCACTCCTCCAGTTGATGAGCGGTCAATTTCGCCCATCAACAAATGGCACTAGAAGGAGGGCTTGAAAACTATTAATGGCACAAGGAGGTCGTAAGAATCCTCCCCCACCTACCTGCTCACCTATAATAACTAGAAGTTGTTCAGATGACAACATTGTCCCTCAAACAACAACCACATCAAATGACGATCTATGGATCACGGTTGAACCAGTAACTCCAAATCCTTCAGGTGGTGATATACAAGAGATTGTTTGTCAATCTCTCATAAGAACGCATAGTGCCTTAGCCCATGTAAGACAACCAAAATGACCTCTGAATCAACCATTATACTTCTCATATATCAGAGAAAAACTTGGAGGTACTGACCTCACCTTAAACCCTACAGATCCAATCCTCACTCTTGCAGCAGGAGGATCTGGTATTCCACCATCACCACCTCCTTCATCTCCTTCTGCTTCAGAATCCTCAGACGAAGGCAGTTCTCCATCCCAGCCTTCAACATCACCCACTCCTATGGCCAATGCAAACAATCCCGCCAGACCCTGGCTCGACCAAGATGCAGTGGCTATACCTGGGCCTCAACATCCTTTACCCAAACACCCAGAGAAATGGCTCCCTAAATTTGACCCGGACTCCAAACAGATCGCTGAAGATCATATTAAAAAGTTTATGTTAGCCATTAGACTCCGCAGTGTTGAGAACAAAGATGTAGTCTGTCGATTGTTTCCCTACACCTTTGAAGGCAATGCCTCTACCTGGTACTTTTCCCAATAGCCCCACACCATCGTGTCATGGGAGAAATTTGAATCATGTTTCCTTGAGAAGTTCGGAGACGACAAGTCTCCTGAAGTTCTAGTCATGGATCTTTCTAGTTTAAAAATGAACCCCAAAGAAAAGATCAAATACTTTAATGAAAGGTTCCTCACACTAAAGAACTGAATCCCCACAGATTCGATGCCTGCCGAGAATCTTATTGTTGCATACTACACGAAAGCATTACATCAAAACATAGCCATTTGGGTAAAGAGATCCAAGAAAGCCACGTTGTTAGAAGCCTTCGAAGAGGCCAGTCAGATCGAGAAAGACATTCTCAGTTTAAAAGACACTACTAGCAACGATATAGAGACTAGTTCATCTTCCAAAAAGAAAATCGAAATCCTCCCTAGACCTTCCCAAAACAAAGCTCAAACTGAGAGTTCGGATTTAGAAAACTTACAGAAAGTCGTTCAAAAATTGTCCAACCAAGTTATATATTTGAAAAGGTCAGCTGAAGAAGCTTCTTCGAGAAAAGGGCCTTACAAACCCCCTTTTAGGAAGCCTTTTCCCACCAACCGACCTAATTCAAATACTGAAGGCCTAAATCTAGAAAGCCTGCAATTTTCTATTCAAACGATCCTAGAAGCACATGATAACTTGATTCCTCTCGAGATCCCTGAAGAAGTAGCTAAACAAGAGACGGTAGAAGAAGATGAATCCTCTCCGAATATTTTTGGACATTTTTTGGATAGCATTTTTCAAGCTAATTTTGAAACAGTGCATCCATACAATACTAGGAGCAAGACAACAAATAAGCCTTCTTCTTAAATCACTACGACTTTGCCTCCAAAACAGTCTAAATCGATTGAGACTAAACAGAATTAAGTAAACCCAAGCTTAGATTATGATTTGATTGAAGATCTAAAAAATCTTAGGGCTAACATTTCTGTTTACGAATTATTAAAATTCCCTTTTCTTCTGCAAAAAATGCTACAAAATATTGCAGAGAAAAACAAAAATAGCAATCCAAACAGCAACAAGGGTGTTCAAAACAGCCCCAAAATTCCTCAGAAGGCCTCTGCCAAAACTACATCTGAACTTCATGATAAAAGAGACCTTCCTGTAAATAATGAAAATAATGTAGATAAACCAGTTTCAGAGGCTGCGAGTAAAAAACAACAAACTTCTACTGTTATTACTCGCAGAAATGCCCCTCCATTTTTGTTAACTTTTGAAATTTTCAATAGGAATGTACATAACTGTATGGTAGATTTAGGTGTGTCATCTAAAGTAATTCCTTGGTCTGTCTGTCAAAATATTAATGCTGAAGTTCATTCATTCAGCTTGAAAATTATCCAGCTTGATCGAACTAGTGTTAAAGTGATAAGCGAATTAAAGAATGTGCTTATAAGATTGTCGTCTAATCCTAAAGTTCATTAAGTGATTGATATTATTGTTGTAGATATTCCAGAAGTTTATGGTTTGTTTTTAAGTAGAGACTGGTCAAAACAATTACACGGCTATTTTGCGATGGATTGGTCTCACTTGTGGTTGCCCAAGAATGGAAATCCCAACAGAATCAAGGTAAATCGTGAACGTTATCTGAAGTTCATGGTGACTGATTTAAATGATCCCAACGAACCATTCACTCCTTCTGCCAATTTGCCCGAAATACAGGGGATGGATACTTTTTTCGGCAATTTCATGGCCGAAACCTCTACTATCACTGACCCAGAACAACAGTCTGAAATTTTGACATATACGCAGCCAACGACTTCCTCTCAGTGGTCACATGCAACCGACGAAAATCAAATATGGTCTCTGTACTTTGATGGGTCAAAATCTAAGGAAGGAGCTGGTGCAGGGTGCGTGCTCATCGATCCAATAGGTAACAAGACTCTGATTTCTTTCCGGTTAGAATTCGAATGTACGAACAATATAGCCGAATATGAGGCACTCCTGCAAGGCCTCAGAAAAGCATTAGATCTCAACATTCAAAATTTAACTGTCTTTGGTGATTCGAAAATCGTGGTTAGACAGGTAAAAAATTATATCCACTGTTTATCTTCGCACCTTAAAAGCTATCAAACTGAGGTATGGAATTTGATGAACAAGTTTTCCGCATTTAACATAAATTCTATTCCTAGATTGAATAATTCAGAAGCCGATTTGTTAGCTAACGTCGCTTCAAAACTTTTTCCTGTAGAAGGCTTATCTCTGAATGCATTTTCCGTCGAACTGTTGTTCAGACCATCCGTCCCAAACAACATCATGAATTGGAGAGTCTTCGATGACGATCAACAGATCATAAGTTTTCTGCATATGGAAGAAACTTTCCAGGGTGCGGTGATCGACGAAGGTACCCATGCCGAAAATCTTCGTGACTTTACGGTAATACCAGATCCAAGATCTCCACAATCTTCATCAGACATGGTAAACTCTATCCCGAAATCTGTGGTTAGATTAGAAAATTTTTATGATCTTCACGACAAGTTCAGAAAATCAGTGCACTATAAAACGAATAGTTCCTCTTTGACACATGAAAAAGTAAATTTGGGAACTAAAGTCAATCCACAGTGCATCAATTTAGGGTTGGGGTGTTCTGAGCAAGAAAAAGTAGCATTTATTAAGTTATTTAAAGAATTCAAAGATGTTTTTTCCTGGACGTACGACGACTTGAAAACCTTTGATCCTAACATCATACAACACGTTATTCCCATGAAACCCCAAACCCAACCTTTTCAACAAAAGTTAAGGAAAATGCACCTAAAACTTGAACCAACGGTTAAGAAGGAATTAAACAAACTCCTGAACGCTAAGATAATTTTCCCAGTTAGGCACACACAATGGGTCTCTAATCTTGTCCCTGTCAGAAAGAAGAGTGGTGAAATCCGACTATGTGTCGATTTTCGAAATCTTAACTGAGCGTCTAATAAAGACAACTACCCTATCCCTCCCATGGAACAGATCCTTCAATAGGCATCTAGTTCTGAAAGGTTATCCTTGTTGGATGGTTTTTCAAGGTACAACCAAGTCCTTATGTTTCCTCTAGACCAACTCAAAACCACCTTCCGCACTCCATGGGGCACCTACGCTTATAGAAAGATGCCCTTTGGACTCATAAACGTCGGTGCCACTTTCCAGAGAGCGATGGACATCGCTTTTCGAGGCTTAATCAATCAATCTATAGTAGTTTACCTAGATGACGTCACTGTCTTCTCAAAAAATAAATAAGACCATCTAGCTCATTTAAGATCCGTTCTATAGCGATGTCGTAAGTACGACATTTCCTTGAATCCTAAAAAATCCATCTTCATAGTAGAACAAGGTAAGCCCCTCGGATTCATTGTATCCAGCGAAGGAATGATTATCGACCCTGAAAGAACTCAAGTCATTTCGAAACTACCCCCTCCCTCGTCAAAAAAGTCCATGCAATCTTTCTTAGGTCAGATAAACTTTGTTAGGAGATTCATCCCCAGCTTTTCAGAAATGGTGAGACCATTACAAAACTTAATAAAAAAGGATGTACAGTATCATTGGGGACCTTTAGAAGGCCAGGCTTTTGATTCAATAAAAAAGTCCATAATAGACGCTCCTTCTCTAATGAGCCTCGACTTTTCGCAAGACTCCACCCTCTACACGTTTGCCTTCGATCGCTCATACGATGTCGTCCTAACTCAAAAGAACACTGAAAACAATGAAGTCCCAATTGCCTTTATGAGCTCAGCCTTCAAGGGGACAGAGCTTAATTACCTAGCGATATATCAGCAAGCCTATGCTGTTTTCAAAGCAGTAAAGCACTTTCGATCTTACCTGTTGAAATCTAGGACGAAAATCATTGTCCCTTACCCCGCTGTCAGAAATCTGTTAGTACAGAAAGAGCTAGGTGAAAAAGGGAAAACTGGGTCACATCCTTACAAGAATATGATATATAAATCACCCCAGCACAAATTGTAAGAGGCCAAGGTTTATGCAAATTGGTCGTTGATTCAGCTGCAGGACAACGAGAGGAAAATGATATGTTAAATCCAGGACAACACTATCAAAATCAAATCTACTGTGCACAAAACCCTGTTAGTCCCTGGTACAATGACATAAAATTTTGTCTTATACACAGATCAGCTCCTCGTCACCTTGATCCCACAAAAAGGAGAGCACTAATATTAAAATCTGCTTCTTTTCAGCTGATTAATGGTATTTTGTTTCATCAGAATTTTGATGGAGTACTAATGCGCAGTCTTGAAAAGGATGAAGCAGAAAAAGTCTTACTGGAATTACATGCAGGGGAAGCAGGTGGGCATTTTGGTGGGGACACCACTGCCCATAAAGTATTAAGAGCAGGTTATTACTGGCCTACCCTTTTTAAAGACGCCCATGCTTTATGTCGCAAGTGTGTGATTTGTCAAAAAGCATCTGGACGGATACAAAAACCAACCTTCCCTTTGCAACCAGTTTCGGTAGACTCCCTTTTTCAGTAGTGGGGTCTAGATATTATAGGCCCAATCAATCTGCCATTCTCACAGTAGCATAAATATATCATAACAGCCACAGATTACTTCACCAGGTGGTCCGAGGCTACCCCATTAAAAACTGTAAATACCAGCCAAGTAATATCCTTCTTGAATTCAAATATTATTACTCGTTTCGGTATCCCTGAATCCCTGGTATTTGATAATGATTCTTATTTTTCGTCTCTTGAAATGAGTGATTTCACTCTAGAAAAAGGAATTAAATTAAAGTACTCTGCCAGCTATTACCCCCAAGGCAACGGTTTGGCAGAATCAACTAATACAAATCTGATCAAAATTATCAAGAGAACGGTCTCCGAAAACCATAAAAATTGGCATAATGCATTGTTAAACGCAATATGGGCTGATAGAGTAACTCCTAAAACTGTTGTGGGTAACTCACCTTTCTTTCTCGTTTATGGCAGGGAGGTGATTCTTCCACCACATGTCCTTCTTCCATCTCTGCTGTTATCGCAGAAAGTACAGGAAGAAGACTGTCCTCCTTTGGAGAGTCGAATTAACGCTTTGTTAAAATTAGAAGAAGTGAGGGCTCAAGCAAAACGAAAATTGGATCAACATCAACTCATTGTTAAAAACTGGTTTGATTCCAATTCTACCTCTGACAGAAATTTTGAGGTAGGTGACCTTGTCCTAAAATGGGACAAACCTCATGAGGGAAAAGGAGAGCATACTAAGTTTCAAAACTTGTGGTTGGGACCATTTTGAATTGCTGAGAAATTGGTTCCCAGTTCCTTCCGATTACAGAATTTAGAGGGACAGCCAGACACCTTTCTAGTGAATGGCCAAGCTCTAAAAAGGCACTTTGCCTGATCACGCTCCCATGCACACTGTGTAAATATTTTCTGTTTTGGTTTGCTGTTTGTTTTTCTTTGCTGGTTTGTTTTGATTTTTCCTTTATGCTTAACGGTCTTTCTTTTTGAAACATACATGCCTGCATCACGGGTTAAGTTTGGAAAAAAATAACAGAAAAATTTCCCCTCGTAAATGACTATTGAAAGTTGTTTGAATATCAATTCTGGTATTTATCTGAGTTTGCAACCACATTGAAGGCAACTTGTTGTTTGAAAAGCATTTCTTGATTTCAATCTGCAACTGAAGGTATTTACGATCATCCATAAAAATTCTTTTTACGCTGTCCCTGTTCCTTAAGAGAACAACTCAGAGATGTCTCCCTGCTCTTGAAAGTCAGTTTTATTAACAAACTATTTCCAGATCTTAATGAAGGACAACTAAAAAATTTCTTCAAGGATTGTGACATACTAAGATGTGTTAAAAAAATAGAATTTTCAACGTCACCCTGCTCTATTAAATATATTTAAAAAACTAAATAAATTTTCAGAGAGCTGTGGGAAGTGATTGTAAAGCCATCGGGATGCTGAACAGGTCTGCTGGCAGCGGGTAAATGCATGCATGACGCCAAGATAACTTCGCCGGGGTACTGAACAGGCCCGCTGGCAGCGAAGCAATGTCAGGTAAAAGAAAATTCTCAGATATGGATTCTTTCTGACCTTAAATGTCCTTCGTTCTGATCTGGAACTTCTTGATAGGATATAGATATCGGAGTGGGTTAATTGACATCCCTGTCGAGGCTATAGATGCCTACTGGCAGCAACGACCCTGTCAATAGTATTGAAGATTTTAACTTTAATATCGTGATTCTCTTCTGTTAAGATTGTTGTCAGTTTTTTGTCTCTTTAAATTAACAGTTGTCTGAAAACTAAAATGCATTATAATTATTTATGATGTTCAGACAAATTTTCTGTTGTTTTCGATTCAAAGTTTTTTCTGATTATCCTAATCTGAACTTGTCATTTGGCAGAGATAACTGCTTGTCCCAGCGTGTCGCCATTATTGGCAGCAGTGATATAATTACTATTGTTTATAAGCTGCCTACACAGGATCTCTAAATTTTCATTACTTGTCATGAGCATTCTCACTAAACGACACTTGTCACTTGTTGATTTTTACATATCTTCTTTTTGATTTTTGTTTTCATGACTGTAAGCATGAAAACTTGCGGCTGGAATTGATATTTTTTTTGATTTGCGATTAAAGGAAGACTGCTCATGTGGATCATTATAGAATTGTCATATGTTTGCTATAAACATGATTGTTCTCCTTGTTTGTAACCCCTTGGTTCTAGACATGCTTTGGTTGCATAAGTAAAAGACCTCCATTCATTAATATTCGATTGATATTGATGGAGTTTTGATTCATGAAACTTTGAATTATTCAATTTTTTATTTGATTCACTTACCTTTGTAATCAAACTATGAATGCGTATATTTTGGTTTTAAAGTGTTCTAATCCTAGTACGTACCCAATGCCAAGGTGGCATATGGAGTACAACATGCCATTACTCTTCTGCGTGGTCTCGAGCTTCACGATTTTGCTCCCACGCATGGTGATTAATGCCTCTGCCTACCGTTTGAATTGTCATAGCATTGTTTTGTTGAGGTTTGGGGCTATGGCTCTGTGGCTTTTTATCAAACCCTACCTGTGAGGTATGTGTTGATTCCCTTCTGTTCTCCATGGCTCCAGTGGTAAGGATCGAGCCCAATGGAATCCAAACCTTGCTATCATATGATAACGCCAGGGACAATTTAGAAAGAAACGGTTGGCATTCGTTCATCGAAAAGTTTAAGGGTTTCAATATGAGAGTTGCCCAAGAGTTCGCATTGGCCTTCGATGGCTGTAGAGAAAAGATAGGTGACATGCAACTAGAGGTAATTGAGGAGTTCTTAAGCCGAGCCACGGGTTTACCAACTGTTGGGCAAAAATGGTTAAAGAATGCAAAAGTTGAAGAGGTCCCCTGGACTTTGATGTTCACCTCACGAAAAATTACTAGTTGCGATTGAGGTATGCCAGTCTCATCCTTAAAACCTAGGTGGCATGATCTACTTGCTATTGTGAAACAGTTCATTACGTGTTAAGGAAGATTTGGGTTAGTTTTCCTGTATCATCTGCGATTGCTTATGAGTTTCATTGGCTTCCTGTTGAATATACCTTACTTCCTGCTTAGAAGTCTGTACAAGATGGGAAAACGATTTAATAAGTAGAGGTATGATTTGAGTTTATTCCATCATGGTTTAATTAAAATTATCCTTTTGCATCAGTTGCATTTGCAAAATGATTGTTGGGATGCATTTATTTCACGAAATGGATTTGGTAACAGTGAGTTGGGACAGGTTGATAAGCTGGTTATCATAGAAACCCTTGTGAAACCTACCGCCTCTCCTCCACCGCTCCTGCCCTGTGATCTTGCCCTTAATAATGAACCCTCGACCTACCTTGATGTTACTCAACCGGACAATCAACTGGGTTTGCACCCAACGAGTTGCACTAAAACTGTTAAAAAACCCACAGGGAAGAAGCTAAAGGGCAGCGTCGATGTTAATTACAAGAATAAAAGGGCCGTTCATTTGATTTCACGATGTGCTTGAAATAAATTCAAACCTTGTGCAGACACAAACAACACAATTGATGTAAGCAAAGATTCAGACTCAGAAATTGAGAGGTTTTTGGCTGAAGAAGACCATGTGTCATACGGGCTCCATCCTGACACACCCTATGACTATGTAAACAACCTGCCTCCATGTCTAAAAGGTAACCCAGAATTCTCGGGCATTCAACTCTGTGATAAAACTACCTTTCGCGTGGACGATTCTCCAACCCTTAATGCTGTCAGTGCCAATGCACAGTCCCTACAACCACAATGTGATGAATGTCGATCCTGGATCGACAGGTATTATACGGATGTGCCTTTGCTACAGTCCCAGCTTAAATCTTTAAAAGACCAAGTGGATTTGTTGAGAAACGAGAACAATAGACTCCAATCCATAACTCAAGCAAAGGAGAAACGCCTAAAAACTACAGGATCTGTCATTTTTAAGAATGTAGAGGCAGCAACAGCAATCGTAAACTCCAAGATTGCTTGATATGTTTTAATCCCATGATTTGAGGTACGATCTTTTTGAAGTTTAACATGATTTTATCACTCTCAATTTAGCATATACGATTTGATTGAATAGATTATCTCTCTTATAAAGATTAGTTTGTTCTGTTTATTGAATAAAATATGATTGTAGTTTCTATTATAACTAGCTACAGAATCGTAAGATTCTGTAGCCAGTTAGAAAAATTTGAATTGCTTGATTTGACAATTAAAAACACATCTAAAATCTTCCCATTTTAATTTGTTTTCAGGAACCCATGATTTCCAAGAAGATATGAGGCACTGTTGGGATCTCCCAACCATACCATCTTTTTGTTTTTAGTAAATAGATTAGGCTGTTGGTATTTTTATTCAGTAAAATCAGGGTGGTTGCATCCCCCATATTTTTGGAACAGATTTGATATTATAAACAAGAAACATTTTTGTTTCCTGGAACCTATATAAGCATGTTATTTTGTAAACATGGCATCATCTCAGCCTAGGGCAAGACTATGGATTTTTCATTTACAGACTTGAATGAAATATAATACTCGTCACAGCTTTAGCTTTTCCGTATTGTGTTTTTATTCAAGTCATGTTTATTTCAATTTGTAAATATATTATGATTGCTTTCGCTATCATGGTTTACTACAAGTTGATAGAATAAAAGTTAATATATTATCCATGTTTCATGTTCCATATTTAACACACAGTAATCATTCGTTCAATTTGAATTAAGAGGTTTATCTTTGATTTCGATCAAATGTTTGTACGCAAGTTCTCACAGGAAGAATAATCTTATTGTGTCTGCTTGTAAGATTATAAGATTACTATGACTGCATCTGTTATATGTTCTGTTGTTATGATTCAAACTTCATCATTGTTGCTTCACATTTATTAGCAACAATTTCAGGATCTATCGCAGGTTTACCTCATCAGTTAAGGTGACTGGATGCTACACATCAAACAGATACTAGATGCGACAACAGGTCAGCCTGTTATTTGATTTCGTTAGCATAATAAATATAGAATTCCCCTGTAGTTAAAACAATTTTTAGCATCTGTTATTTCTTATGTTTAATTAGACAGTTTGATATTTGATTTCTTTTATATAAACATTATAAAAAAACAAATCATAAAGATTAGATAATAGTTTTACTATTGTTTAAAAAATCAATTTACATTCGATTTTCATGGATTTAGATTAAAATTCGTATTCTGTACATATTATATATATCTTAGAATTAGAATTATTTGTATGTATTGTACATATGATAAGTAGAGTTATTTTATAAGTATTAGTTAGTTAAACTGTAAATATATATTAGATCTATATATAGTTTTCAACGATTGTTATTCATCAAGTTATTGCATTTCCTTTAGTTTTGTTTTTCGCTTTCTTTAGGACTTAGATCGGCCAACAGAGCCGCTAAACCCGTTGGAGTGGATTAATCCAAACGGCTTGGGTTAATTAGACAACCCCGGACCGGATTCACTCCTCCAGTTGACGAGCGGTCAATTTCGCCCGTCAACACACCCCTCAAGAAAGACATGCAAGGAATTCACCCAGTGTACGAGATGCTTGCATGGTTGCATTGGATTTTTTATTTCACTTGATCGAGCAAATTATGGTTTAGTTCAGTAGTTAGGAGTGTTTCGATTAAGTTGACATTTTCCCTTTCAACATGTGTGTTTTCATATTGCATTTTGAGCATCTTTTTCTAGCAGTGTACAGTTTTGGTTTTAGTTTGAAGAATGAATTTGGTTTAGGTGAGGATTGGTACAGTTTATATTATTTAGGTTGGGAATATCCCAATGGATTAGGCACATGTCTATGGGTTATTTGGCACCTCATAAGGAGTATGCCATCCCCATATGGAGCCAATGTTGGCACTTCATAAATTTCATGCCAATTATTTGCCTCATGGAGCCAGTGTTGGCACACCAACCAATAAACTCAAAATTTTGGGATTATGATGCATCCATTTGCATTTTTTAAGTAGCATAATGAGATATTGATGATGAAAACTCATATTTAATTTTGGAAGCAAACACAATTTTTGGTAGCTAAAAATCGAAATTTCATAGTCATTAGCTACCGAAAGTCAAAGCATTCGGTAACTAAATGACTTATTGACAGCCATCATAAGATACCAAATGTGAAGAGTATAATACAATTAAAATGTCTTATCACACTCTTAACTGTTGATTGTATGCTTGGAATAATTTGTTATAATACACCTGCATGCTATCTAAATCACCTTCAGCCATCATTAACCTGATTTCATTAGACTTGATGTTTTTTTTCCTCCATAACGACCAAGAAATCATGGGATTTAAAGCATGGGAGTCAGTGTTTCCTATGTGTCCAAGTCACCCAACCATGAAATCTAGTTTTAAATTTGTTTTTCCACCTTTTAAATCATTTAACCCTGCTTGCTGCGAAATTTTGCTGTGAAATTTCCTGTAGTTGATTGTTTTTGCAGTCAACTTAAAGTGCATATTCCGAGACGATGGTGATTTATCTAAACAAAATGAAAGAGGTTTTTCTCAAGAACAGATTCATCTACAAAAACCTCTCTCAGGTTTTTCACAGGTGTCATGGTTTGGGCGATTCAAAGGGATATTTACAACCTATTTTTACATATTTTATCCAAATTTAATTAGTTTAAAACCAAACAATAAAAAATAGGATTTAATTTGTAACTCCTTCCTGAATGTAAAACCCTAAGGATTTCGACCTCCTTGGGTTGATATTGGATGTGATATTATATATTGAAGGGGAAAGAAGATTTTAGGGTTGGAATTTTGAGATAACATAATTATTGGCTTGTAAATATTTTTCTGAGCATTAATAAAGTATTAGTTCAAAAGTAAAGAGCTATCCTACCAGAGATTCATGTGATAGTGTTTTGAAGTCCTGTTTCCTTAAATGTGTATGTTTTTCCTATATATGTATTCCATTGGATGTCACATATTCTAGTATTCAATTGAAAATAAATGGTTTGGAATTCATGTGATGTTTGATGCCCTAAACTCATATAGTTGAATATTTCACCAGCTTATTCTAAAATTGCATTTAGAATTCATCCACAGTCATATGCTCTAAATGTGATGGAATGTTGATTCTCTTTTATGCCACCATACTGCAACCATCCTATTGACTAAAAAAACATTATCTGCCATTCCTCTACTTCTTGGATCACTCTAAAGAGGTTTTCTGAAGAATGGATTCATCTACAAAAACTTCTCTCAGTTTTTTCACAAGTGTCATGGTTTGGGCGATTCAAAGGGATATTTACAAACTCTTTTTACACATTTTCGCCAAATTTAATTAATTAAAAACTAAACCCTAAAAAAAAGGAGTTAGTTTGTAACTCCTTCTTGAATGTGAAACCCTAAGGATTTCGACCTCCTTGGGTTGAGATGGGATGTGAGCTTATATATTGAAGGGGAAAGAAGAGTTTAGGGTTGGAATTTTGAGATAACAAACTTATTGGCTTGTAAATATTTTTATGAGCATTAATAAAGTATTAATGCAAAAGAACAGAGTTATCCTACCAGAGATTCATGTGATAGTGTTTTGAAGTCTGTGATTCCTTAAATGTGTATGTTTTTTCCTATATTTGTATTCCATTGGATGTTGCATCTTCTAGTATTCAATTGAAAATAAATGGTTTGGAATTCATCTAATGATTGATGCCCTAAACTCATACAGTTGAATATTTCACCAGATTCTTCTAAAATTGCATTTAGAATTTTTCCACAGTCAGATGCTCTAAATGTAATGGATTGTTGATTCTATTTTCTGCCACCATACTGCAACCTTGCTATTGACTGAAAAAACATTATCTGCCATGCCTCTTCTTTCTGGATCACTCTAAAATAGTCATGAATAACCTATATAAACACTCAAATTTGACTCCATGCCTAATGGTCTCTTTATCATATTTGTAAACGACCATTAAAATCTTTCTCTTACTTATTGATCTAGCCATTGTATAACAAATCTCATTGAGGGATCCCCCTCTGGATTGAAAGGGCCAACTTTCAGTCATAAAGTAGGTTTGTGGTTACCTTTGGGTTTTACTCTTACAACCAAGGAAAATTATAGAGTGATAACATTTTGGCATCATCGTCGGGGAACAAAGGTAAAATATTCCCTGGGAAAGATCAAAAAATATCAAATTTGACTTCTGATGGTGAACATAGGCCAAACACAAAGAGGTTGTGCATCATTCACTCGATGACTCCAATAATGCTTCAATAAAATTTAAATACTTTGTTGGAGGACGAGCCTCGTTGAAAGAAACATGAAGGTACAAAGATTCAGGTATCAAAGTTTGATTTTTCTCCAAGATGTAATATTCCTTTTTATCAATTACCTCTTGTCATTTCGTGAAAGTATTAAAATATTTTTCCATTTCTTAATGGAGTCAAATAAATACCAGAGAACTAATATTGTATATCCTCACTTAAAATATATAAATGTACCTTCTTCTTTCATAATTGATATTGACCAAGATCCTTTCCCTGAGCCATATGATGACCATGGCCAGTCTTGCGAGTCTCATGAGTCCAAAGATGAAATTAGACCTATTGTATATGATCTTAAATCCTCCAAGATTCCACAAAGATATAGGCCAATAAAATTACCTCATGTCCTTCATGACTTCATCCAAAGCATTACAAATACATTCCCAAATTTGAGGGAGAATTTGATAACCTTACAGCCGAAAAACACCTTTAGGATTTTGAGCATTTCATTGACCTTTTTGAAGTTGAGCATAATGATGTTTCTCTGAGATCCTTTTCTTAGTCACTACAGGGGAACGCCAAGGAATGGTTTAGGCATTTGCAACCTGAATCCATCTGTTCATGGGAGGAAATGAGTAAATTTTTTCTGAGGTTTTCGGGTGAGGGGACATCTTGGGATGTGTGCCTTTCAGAGTTTCATGCCATGAAAAGACAGAAAGATGAGACTATCTCCATGTTTAATAAAATATTTCATAATGTTTACTACAAGATGCCTAAAAAGATACAACCCTTTGAATCTATTGCTAGGCTGTGTTATACGATAACCTTTCATTTATATTTAACTTTTCTTCTGATGGAGAGGAGGTATGCTACCTTGCAACATATTTTTTTTGATGCTCACGAAGTAGAATATAACCTTCTAGCTTGTGGTAAGTTATCTAATGAGATTGAGAATGATGAGTGGAATGTTGTAGAACATGAGACTATGCATGACCAAGAAGGAGTTGATTTACATCCTGATCCTTTTCAACATGAGAAATAAGATGAATTTTCCAAGATTGTTTTCGAAGTTTTTAATGATGATGTTTTTGTAGAGGATAAAAGTCATCTTGTTGAAGAGCAAGTTGTTGTCCCAATTTTCGTAGTTGATGATACTACAGAGGTTTTTAGTTTACCTAAATATGATTAGTATGATTATGAGTATGATGTTGATTATCTAGAGCAACCAATTGTATGTTTTTCATCAGGAAATGATTCTTTTCATCGGTCTAATGAAATCATTCAGCTTATATATTTTTGTAATGACATGGAACATGAATAAAATTGTGAGTTAGATGAAGGTAACTCTTTCCCATTATGTTTTTCTTCATTCAAATTTATCAAAGAGAATTTTAAAATCATTAATGAAGGAAAAGAGTGTGAGTTGATACAAATTCACATAGGATTTATGGAGCAGAATGAGAATATTATGAATCAACAACAATCCTTTTATGTCTCTCATGACCTTGTAGATTGTTATTTGGAGGATCTCTGCAATCAAAATTTTCATCCTTTGATCAGTTGTGAGCCTGAGAATGAAGGTGATTATGAGTTAGTGTCAAAACCATACATGTTTTTGTTTCCACTAGGCATTTCATTGCAGTAATATTATAAAAATTTCCAGTCTCTTTGCGACAACTATCAAGTTGAAATGCATGGAAGCAGGAATGCAGTTGGAGGGTTGATACATGATTATAGTCTTTTGCATTCTTTTGAAGATCCTTTTGCAACATTCCCATAGTGAGTAAGTGGGCCTAAGATTTTAAATTTTTTCAAATATAAATTTGTTTTCCTTCTTTTATCTGAGTTGCCATTAAGCGGGGTTTTCCTTTCACCCTTGAAGAAAGACATTCAAGGAATTCACCCAGTGTACGAGATGCTTGCATGGTTGCACTAGATTTTTTATTTCACTTGATCGAGCAACTTATGGTTTAGTTTAGTAGGTACAAGTGTTTCAAATAAGCTCACATTTTTTAGCATCCCTTTCTCCATGTGTGTTTTCAGATTACAGTTTGAGCATATTTTTCCAACAGTGTACAATTTTGGTTTCAGTTTGAAGAATGGATTTGGTTCAGGTGAGTTTTGGTACGGGTTGTAGTCTTCAGGTTGGGAACATCCCAATGGATCAAGTACAGGTCTATAGGTTCTTTATCACCTCACAATGAGGACGCCATCCCCATATGGAGCCAATGTTGGGACTTCACAAATTTTATGCCAATTATTTGCCTCATGGAGCCAGTGTTGGCACACCAAACAATAAACTCGAAATTTTGGGATTATGATGCATCCATATGGGTTTTTTAAGTAGCATAATGAGAGATTGCATGATTAAAACTCATATCTTAATTTTGGTAGCAAATTCATAGGAATCTCTTTCTCATATTTGTAAACCACCATTAAAACCTTGCTCTTACTTATTGATATGGCCATTGTATAAAAAATATGATTGAGGGAGCCCCCTTTGGATTGAAAGTGCCAGCGTTCAGTCATGAAGTAGTTTTGTGGTTACCTCTGGGTTTTTCTCTTACATCCAAGGAAAATTGCAGAGTGATAACATGCATATCAATCCTCAACCAAAGATTGAAGAAGGTCTCACCCGAGATGCCATGGGGATCACAGAGACCGTTTGGTCTTGTGTTGATGATGATGAATGACTATTTGCACCATCCGGGTTGGAATTCAGAAAATCCATTGAAAAATACTTAATAACTAATAGTATGAAACAAAAACACACATTCAATTGACACATAAGTAACACATCATAAGGCCATAATAATTTTATCTTTATTATCTTCATTCCTCCATCACAAACATAAATTAAGCAACTCATCAATTGACAACAACAAAGCCTTTCTCTTTTATACATTTTCCCAATGTTACATTACACAGTGATATGCACTTTATTTTAGACTCTGCAAATGTGATAGACTCGAACTTACAACCAGAGACATTATAGAACATAGGATCAGAGCAAGCTCATTGGCAACAGTACCCACAACTATCAAAACAACAACCAACTGACTAACAAGCTAACTCTCTTTATGTTATCATTGCTCCCTTTTATTTTCTAGTAGGATATGGCGCTTTGTCATTTTCAGTTCTACCCCGCTCATTCCTCTAATTGCTAGTCCCACACGCTTTTGTCACATGAATGCATTCCATGTAGACTCTTTGGAATCGTGGCAATCTCAACTACATTTTCAAGTCATATTATTTCTGATTTTTGTTCCTCGTGTTGCTTGTAGTAATCATTCAGGGAGATTTCCCGAAGATTATTTTCTTGATTCCAACATGCATGTAATATATTCTTGATTTCTAGCATGCATCACAAAACTTGGACCGACTTAAATTTGGTAGAACATGAACTGACGCACATTAAAAAAACTATCACCCCTCATGCAACTTCTTGAGTGCGCACATAACTGGAATAGGCATGCACAACTTCATTTGTGTACACAAACAATATTTACCCAAAACTTTGGGTGCCAACACTTCCAAGATAAGAAACATGTTTAGTCGCTTTGCCACTCGTGCATCTCCTGTTCTTATGTTTCTCCAAGTGGATGTAATATTTTCTTATTGAATGTATAGAAAACCTATTTCCTCCAAAAGGGTGAGAACAAAATTAGCTAGTGGGTCCAACTGAGCTGTCGCTCCCCACATTTCACTATCTCCCAGAGTAAAGTTGAAATCTCCACCCAGGTCATATCCTTTCTTGAATAGAGGTTTGCTGAATGTGGATTCCCAAAAATTTTTGTAACTTGAGTAAAGTTCGTATAGTTTAACACACATAAACTCCATATCCATCTCCTCATATTGGAGCATAGTGCCTAGTCTAGCACTAATATCCCATGTATTTTTTAAAAGGAGAGATTGATTCCTCCATTTAGTGATAATCCCCCCTGATATCCCCTATGCATCAGTAGCCATAAAATACCATCTTGGAAGTGTTGGGGAGAGATATTTGATCACTATAACTCCTTCCATCATTGTTTATTGAAAGAAAATGATTGATGGTTTGTGGGTTTCCACCAACATTTTTATGACCAATTTCTTGGAGGGATTGGCTATCCCTCTATAGTTCAAGGAGAGCATAATCATAAGGGATACTTTCCTAGGCATTTTTTCCAAGGTACGTAATGAGAGAAAGTTGTTTCCCATTTTTTACTATTGAGTTTGCTTGTTTCTACATGAGGGATATTAGGGATTTTCTTCCCCTATGTGAAGACTTCCTCTCGAGGTCCTCAAAAGTACCCAAACCTCCCTCCATTCCTTGCATTAGTGAATTAATACCTATATTCTTGGATCATAGGTTGTATTTTAGTCCCAAAAAAGGAGAGGATTCAACTTGTGCAGGATGAGGAACGAATGTGGATGGAAGATAATTAACCCCCTTTAGAAGGGGGCATATAAACTTCCTCGGGATGGTAAAGGTGAATTATAGGTATAAGAGTGGAAGGTTGGGGTCCTGATAGCCCTGATAGTCTGGAGAGGAAATCCTCACTGTTTTATCTCTTTTGCCACTTGGGTGAACAAAAAGGGAAATTCAATGTTAGCCTAGGTTTAAAAGCAACCCAAAGAATAATTAGAGTGTTAGTGGAATGCCATAAAACAAATAATATAAAAAAATAAGGAAATAAAAGCATAACATGTAAGAAAAGGAATAAAACAAGGTGAGATATGTTATACTAATGGAAAATCTTTGAGTACAACACCACAGAGTAGTTGGTGAGTAGATGATCTCCCTTCTTTCTCCTGGGGATGGGTTCCCTTTTCCATTGTAGAGCCTCTCTCTCTCTCTCTCAAAATGAAATTGTAAGAAGATGTGTACAAAGATATCAATGGCTGAGAGGTCTAATACAACAAGCTATAATTCCTATGAAAGTGTGGATGAGTTTGTGATAAACAAGGATTATTTAAGATCATACAACCAACATAACATTACTTTCGATTTTCTTATCTTTGTTCATGCTAATAGCCTTTTTTAAATTCTTCTAACAAGCTTGACAAATATTGGTTTCAATGGAAAAGGGGAGGTCACTTGGGTGTGGCCTCCCATGCATGAGTGGACATGCACCCACTTGTAGTACTATCCTTCAATGCCCATGGTATTGAGGCCTATTGGTCCTTCATCTGGGAATTAGATCTAATGGGATTGTTGGTCATCAATGCACCGAAAGTTGGTGAAAATTCACTTCTAGCTGATCCATGTGACTATCGAAGGAATAGTAACATGGGCACATGCAAATTGCACAAAATCTATATTGTTGAGTCACATGGATGATAAAAAAAACCATTGTGGATAGCTTTTATCCCGCTAAATATGGTGTATTAATGCCATGAACATTCACCTTAGTGTATTGAACTAATGACCCTTCTGATGATCATCTATGTAGCTATGTGAGTGATTTTTAGGTGATAATGGATGCCCCTTGATGTGTGAGGTTATGAGTATGTCTATAACTGAAATACATCATGATTCATTTTTCTTTATACACTCATATTTTGTTGTAGAGAGAGAAAAAAGGTTTGAAAGGATGATGTTGGAGCAGAGCTATTTTGGGAGAAAGATCTATTTTTGAAGAAAGGCCTATTTTTGGAAGAGAAGGTGTATTTTTGGAGCGTGCGCCATAGGAGGCAGGAAATCCTCATGCAGAAAAAGAAGGAAAATCAACATGCAAGAGGAAAATCAACGTGGCATGCATGCAGACATGCCTAACCATGTTAGGGTTAGGGTTTTTTACAATATTGTAATGACTATAAGCTATCAGAGTAGTATAAATAAATACCTAGGAGGTCCAGGTTGAGTTCGCTGATTATTATGAGTTTGTGGGTTGTTGATTATTATGAAGTCAGTTGATATTGTGCTTGAGTAGAATAAGCTATTTTTTTAGGTTTAGGTCACAGATTGTGGAGCCTGGTGTGATCTAGTTAGCCTCCCAGAGCGTACTTACCCTCATTTTGATTGCAATATTGAAAATGTAATGCACGTAGCGCAGATTTTGTTGTAGAATGAATAAAAGAGGAGAAGAGCTAGATCTTTGTGGATGTAGCCCAGGAGGGGGCGAACCATAGTAAAATGTTGTGTTCTACGTGTTATGAATGATTGTTGTTATTGTTCTTTTAATCACCAGTTAAAGAATGAAGGGTTAAATCTAATTATAAGAACATGCATGCATAACTAATGATGAATGAATCCTAGAAGTACATGAATGATTAATGATGTTGATTCATACGAAAAATAATCAAAACACAGTCCACACTCCTTCCTAGACTCCAAACACTTGAGTATTGCAATCCCCCATAAAGCTATCTCGGGTGAGACTACACTATGCACTCTGTGCGCAGCGTTGCCTTCTGGTTTACTAGGAGGGACGATATTTTTTAGGGTTATGTTGGAAACCTATTCGAGAACAAAAACTGGGTTAGCCCAAGTAACCTCCTGGGATACATCCACAAAGATCTGGATCTTTTGCTCTTTTATTCATTCTGCTACAAAATATATGTTGCGTGCATTAAATCTTCAGGATTACAATCAAAATGAGAGTAAGTACCCTCTGGGAGGATGACTAGATCACACCAGGATCCACATCCTGTGACCTAATGCTAAAAAACTGCCTTATTCTACTCAACCACAATAACAACTGACAAACTCATAATAATGAACCGAACTCGACATCGACCTCCTAGGTCTTTATTTATTCNTAAACCTAACATGGTTAGGCCTATCTGCATGTGTGCCTCATTTCTTTTCCCCTGCATGTTTCTTTCCCTTATTTTTCTACATACTGCTTTCCTGCCTTTTAAGGTGCATGCTCCAAAAATAGACCTTCTCTTCCAAAAATAGGCCTTTCTCCAAAAATAAATATTTCTCCCAAAATAGGCTTGTGGGAACAAGACCCTAGTACCTAAATGTGTCTAGTCCTGATCCACTTAGGTGTTGCGCGCTCCTTGTACAACCTTCTCCAAGATGTAAAACTTTTCTGCTAGTTCCTTCCCTTTTTATTTCACCTGCAGATCTTTTTCTGCTAGCGCCTCGACCATCTGCGTTGTTATATGTTCTTGCAACAATGTTGTTCTCTCTATATGTGTCTACACCATCCTTGTCTTCTCTTCCTCCATTTCCACAATTATCTTCATTTATTGCTCCTAGAAGGGCTCCAACTAGGCCTGCCTTGCTTGCTTATTGATCTGTGTCATTCTTAAGTCTACCTGCAAGGTCTTCATTTCCTGCGTTCCCTTCAAGCATTGTAGCGCTAATTT
>JASDQU010100036.1:29332-41899 GCA_032191745.1 Picea mariana | reverse complement strand
GGGAAGACACTTTGCAGAGTAAGGGAGCCCATGCTTAATTGTGGAATAATGAGATGAAGGATAATGAATTTTTCAAGTAAAATATCCTAGATGGATAGTTCTTGTCATTCCATTTCCAGTGGTATGTGGAACGTCACATAACTCCTCATGGTTAGAGAGTTATGGCCATGAGAAGTTGGAGACCCCAGGTTTGGGTAATGGACCCAAGTTTGTTTGATGGATAACAGTATGAGTTATGATATATTTTCAGATAATAGTATTCTATATGGATATTACATGTCATTCCATTTTTGGTGGTATGTGGAACGTCACATAACTCCTCACGGTTTGAGAGTTATGGCCTTGCGAAGTTGGAGGACCCTCATATGTCATCTAGAAGCCCCAAAAGGTCAATGTAGTCAAAGTGGTTTAAGAGATTTTAAAAGGTAAATAATAAAGTGAAGTAATGAGTGTATTATAATTCAAAGTTAATACAAAATAAATTATTTCAATAATAAATTTAATGGAGAAATTAGAAGTGGGGTAACCCTAAAATAAAGAAAGTGGGGCCAAGTGACCTAGAAGATGTTTTTAAGGAAGCTACTTGGAGAGTATAAATAAGAGGCAAGGCTCTCTCATTTTAATAACACTTGAGCATATTGAATATATATAGGTGTCTGAGATAACCAAGGATATCTAAGCCGAAATTCTGAGGGAAGGTCAAGAAAAGAAGGCCAAAATGCAAGGAAGGATAAATTCTTTTGATGGTGCTTTCTAAGGTATGTTATTTACAAGTCATGTCACCATTTTTGCTATAAATTTTTTTCTATAATGATTCAGGCCGTGAAATTGCTATTCCATTGAGAAAACATATCCAAGTATCCGTGTTAAAACATTCAGCTTGTGTGTCATTGTATTTTTGGTGTTACACTCCGTGGAAAATAGGGTTTATGGCTAGTCCTGAAACTAGTCAAAAACAGGTGTTTCGGGTAAAAACGCCATAACTTATTTATAACAGATCCAAATTCAGTGAAACAAAATGAGTTGGTTAGGGTACAGTATTTAGTATTATTTTTAATAGTTTCATATCAATTCAACAAATATTACGTGTGGGTTATTCTCTACAAGGTCGCTCTCTAGAATAAGCCAAAATTCAGCAAGGTATGCCATTTTTGCCATAAATCCTTTCTGAGAGGTTCCAAGTAGTGACTCCTGGAGGAATTGCATAAAACGTACTGAAGAACATTGTGTATCAGTTTCATATCTTTATACATTACAGGTACAAAGTTATGATTACTTCAAGTTAGGGTTGTTGACTAATCCAAAACTAGGAATGTGAGACTAAAGAAAAGTTTGATGAAAATGCTAGTCTCTCGTTGTTGAAGTTAAGGAAGGTTTGCAGGAATCTGATCATATACACCAGGTCTATTACAGAGCTACAAATCAGATTTGTATGGTGAAATTGATGAGCTCTTTTGGTTGAGGTACATGTTGAGTACATGGTTGAGACAAGTAGTTGATGAGTTGGCACATACATGAGGTGTATAGTTGATGATGTTGGTAAATATCAATGAGTCATAGTTGATGAGTAGTTGACACATGATTGGTACATACTTGGAACATGGTTGGATGCACTTGTTTATGGTACAGGTTGATTACAGGTTATTTGGTACAGGTTGGTGCATGGTTGATGCACTTGTTTATGGTACAGATTGATTACAGGTTGAGGTATAGGTTGATGCATGGTTGATGCATGGTTCAGATTTATTGGTACAGGTTTACAGCGGTATATCTCACAGTGACAGGTTGACAGTGGTTCCATCATTCTACTTCTACCTCAAGGTGGCAGGACGGGGCAAGGATAGGTGGTTGTAGCCACCTTCCGGTTGTAGCCAGAGAACATAGAGGGTTGTAGCCTCCTTCTGGTTGTAGCCAGAGAATTGGGGAGTTGGATCTTCCCTTAGGTTGTAGCCTGAGAAACTAGGGGGTTGGAGCCTCCTTCCAGTTGCAGCTGGAAAACAAAGGAAGTTGGTGCTTCCAATGANGTAATTCTTCAAGACATATAAGAAAAATCATTCCGTAGTTTTCTCTCAATTTGGGTTTCCACGTAAAACACTGGTGTATTGTGTATGTGTATGTTTGTTCATTTGTTCATTGCTTATTTACTCTGCAGTTATTGGATGATAATGCTTCATTGATATAACACTTGGATTATATGGTTAAAAAGGATTAAATTTCTCTATTACTGATTCACCCCACCTCTCAGTAATCCAAGAGACAAAGTCAGTGGCTTGCCTACATGGTACAACTTCAATCCACTTTGTGAAATGGTCCATGGTTGTGAGGATCCACTTATGTTCTCCTGAAGAGGGTGGATGAATATCACTAATAAATTCCAAACCCCATTGCTAGAATGGAGCTTCTACTGAAATAGTTTTGAGGGGCAGGCAAAAAAGTTTCCTTTTTCCTTTGAAGAATTGACACTTGCGGTAGGAGGTCACCTTTTCGTGTACGTCTGCAAACAAGTTGGGCTAGTAAAAACCAGCTCTGAGGATCTTGTTAGCAGAGGTTTTCCAACTGAGATTTCCACCACAATCACCTTCATGGAAATCCTGCAATACCTTGTCAGCTTCATCCTTTAATAAGAAATTAAGTAAGATACCCCCAGGGTCTTTGTAGTAAAGGTTTTCGTCTAGAATACAATATTTCAATGCTTTTAGTTTAATAAATCAAGCTTTGTTCTTAGTTAGACCAGGAGGAGCTTGTAAATTATGAAGGAAAAAAATGAGGTTTGTGTACTAAGGAGAGTTTAAGATTACCTATTTTACATTTGGAGTTGCCTACTCTTCCTGCTCATCAACTGTAGCCAAAACGTTAATTTCTAAAGCATGCAAATTGGACTCGACCATCAATTTGGCCAAACCATGACCCTTGATCAGTTTAGTGGGTTTTATTTCTATATCGTATTCCAGAATGACAACAATCCACTTCCCTCTCCTACCATCAGGATTATCCTAAGTCAAAATATCCTTCACCACTGCATTTGGAACATAAGCAATCGTGTGAGAATGGAGAATATAAACTTTAAAATATTTTATTGCTTTTACCAAGGCAAAAGCCTATTTATCCATTATATTATAGTTCAGTGCATCATCTCTCAATGAATTGCTAAAAAAGGCTATGGTTGTTCATACCCTTCACAATTTTTCTGCAATAGTCCTACTGCAATGGTGTGTTCAGACGCAAAAGAGAACAAATAGAAGTCTTTAGTGTAATTTGGATTGATCAAAATTGGGGCTCGTGTAAGTGTATGTTTTACTTTCTCAAATGACTATTTAGATTCAGTGTTCCATCTTATTTTGCTGTCTTTTTTTAGCATATTTGTGATGTTCCTGAGGAGTTTTGCCAAATTGGGTATGAATCTTCTCAAGAAATTTATTTTACTAATGAATGATTGCAATTTTTTGATGTTCCTAGATTGTTCTAGTTTTTGGATAGCTTCTATTATGCTGGGGTCTATTTTAATTCCATCTTTAGATATTATATTCCCCAACAACTTTCCTTATTCTAAATCGAAAAGGGATTTATTGGGATTTAATGAAATCCCAAATTTTCTTCACTTCTCAAACACTCTTCTGAGATGCCATAAATGTTCCTCGACTAATTTGGAGTAGACAGTAACATCGTCTAGATATATGACTATAAACCTACCAATCTCGTCCACAAAGGAAATATCCATTGCTCTTTGGAAAGTGGCATTAGCATTCATCAAACCAAAGGGTATTTTCACATACATGAAAGTTCCTCAGGGTGTGGTGAGAGTTGTTTTCTCCTAGTCATTTGGGTGGACAAGGACTTGGTTATACCTCGAAAAACATCTAATAAGGAGATCCTACTTGCCCCAACTACATTTTGTAAGATGTGGTCCATTTTAGGTAGAGGGTAGTTGTCATTGAGGGAAACCTTGTTCAGGTTTCAGAAATCAATGCAAAGACTAATTTCGCCCGTCTTCTTCCTGGTAGGAACCAGATTAGAAACCCATTTTGAAAATCTTAAGGGGACTATAATTTTGGCATCATACATTTTTTTAATATTTTTTTCTATCAGGGGTAGTAACTTGGGATTGATCCTCCTAAGTTTCTATCTAAAAGGTTTATGTTCTTCTTTTATTGGAATTTTATGTTGTATGATACTGGTGTTGTAAGCCTTTAAATATTCATAGCTCCAGGCAAAGACATCTACGAATTCTTTGCACAGATCGATGTATTTCCTCTTTTTCTATGGAGGTAAAGACTTAGATAATTTAATCATTTTGGGATTTTCCTCTGTTCCTATATTGCACTCTTCGACCTCTCTCCCAAGGGTTCCATCTTAGGTTTTTTTCGCTACATCGTTAAAATAAAAAAGGTCTTCTAAAGGAACTAAACCTCTAGGTAAAACATTGTTTTTCAAATGAAAAACATCAGAGTCTTCATCATTTTCATTATTTCACCCGAGTCTACTTTATTTACACTACCATTTTCATTAATTGATTTATTTACACTATCATCATCGTTCTCCGTATCTATATTTGTACATTCAAACTCATTCTTCAACTGCAGGAGATCTTCAATTTGTTCATCGTTGCCAAATACTTGTCAGTACCTGATGTCATCTAGAACAATTGGTTTTCACTTCACCTCTACTGTGTATTGGCGATTTGGTTTGAAAGGTATTTTTCATGTGGCTGCCAAAGTAGCCAATCCATCTGCCAGTATGTTTTGGGCTCTGGGCATTACCTGCAAGTTGATTTCAGTGAAACATTCCAAAAAATCTAAAACAACATTTCTATAGGATCTGAGTCTAGGATTCTTAGTTGAATACTCACCTTTGATTTTCTTGATGACAAGTTCAGAGTCACCTCTTACCATAATCTTTTTGGCGCCAACCTTCTTCAATAACTTCAAGCTGAGTAGCAAGGCTTTGTACTCCGCTATGTTGTTGGTGTACTGGAAATTTAGTTTATAACAGTGGCTCTCTGGATATTTTTTTGTATGATTGTGCAACCGAACCCCAACTCTAGCTCCCTCTTTTCTCATAGCCCCATCAAAATCCATACTCTAGAGGTCAGCTGAAAATTCATCATTTTCTACTATTACAGTGTTTCTTACCTCATTATTTTCTTTATCTTCTTGCAGGTCAGGTGGATCATCTTCCAACTAAGCAATTTGATTCTCCAAGTCACCATCATTGTACAAAATGAATGAATCCAGATCAAAGTGTGCAGAGTATAATGGGAAGTTGTGTGGTTTTTCCTGATTGTTGACCATATACTTCATCAAAGTCTCTCTGTGCAGTCTTCTCTATTGTCCAAATACCATGATGGTAGCATAAGACATATCTAACTGCAAAGTGCCTTTCAACTTAGCTCCCCAAGATTTGGATAACAACATACCATATTTCGGGGGAATGTCTGCAACCACAATATCCATCACCATGCTTTTTGCTGGGATTTGAACCAGGGTGATACATAAATATTTAATTATCCCTATACATTTGACCTTGCTAGAGTCGAAAGAATGCAAGTCTTTGTAGGTTCTAGTGACATCAAGCCCCAACTTCTCCATCACATCTTTGGGCATTATATTGTGAGAGGCGTCGAAATCAAGCATAGCGTTGTGTAAGATTTTGTCATGGATATTCAAACTGATATAGAAAGGGGGAACAACGCCGTTGTCAGTTTTTCCATCAACTTCAGGGCTGAACAACATCTCAAGTTGATCATCAATAAGATTTACGATATCTGAGTGCATTCCTGATCCAATATTTAATGCTTTTGTACCTATCTCTAGTTCAATGCTTAATGTTTTGATCACCTGTGACTTGTAAGAGTTTTTTCTCATTAGTTCGGACATGGGAATAGGAATCTTAAATTTGGCAAGTTCCCCTTCCAGGTTGAAAGTAGTGGAAGTTTTTCTTTGGCTCTGCACTTATGGTTTGTCTATCATAGTTCTTTGGGCATAAGTATTTGGCTGACTAGTAGATGCAACCTCGATTTGATCTGATCTTTGTGAAAGTTCAGGATTTATTTTTGTAGAAGATTCAAAATTATTCTTCTCAGGGACTTTCTTGAGAGAAGCATCTGAGGTTTTCTTGGCCTCAATTGTTTTCTTCATTTCAATAGCCTTCTTTGTATGATTTTCATTAGTCTTCTTTCTTTTTAAGTTATATTGTTTGTGCACCTCCATTATATCATGCTCAAAGGCATGTTGTTCTGTTTCCTCTTCTTCCTCATTTACCTTTGTTTGTGAGAGGAGAAAAAGCTCATGTTCTTCCTAAGTAAGAAAAATGGAGTCATCACTATGAACACCCATGAGGTTTATGTGAGTATCATCCAACTCTTCGATTATCTCCTCCCCATCATCAGTGTAATTTTCCTGAAGAGGTGGTATAATCTTCTGATCATGCCCCCTTTTCTCTCTTTGATCTCTTGGATCCCTCTGCCTGATCTGGGTAGGGTTCCTTCTGAAGTTTGGATTTTTGATCTGAGGGGCAGGCTGATTTTCCCTGGGTGGATTCCTGTCAACGATGCTTAGCCTTTCCATCATTCTCTCCATACTTCTAACTATGGAATCTAGTTTAGCATATGAAGAAGATGTGGAAGGATCTTCTGTCATTGTAACCCTTCTCTCTGTTCTTTGCCTGTTTCTTCTGGCTAATAGATTTGCTTCCATGCTTATTGCACTTTTCTGCATGTCTTCTAGGGTGACATAATTTCTTTCCCTTAGTTGATATGACATATCAACATCAAATCCATCAGGGAAATTGATTAAATCCAAACCTTGTGGGGGTTTAATATCAGCTGGAATTGCGTTATAAAGATTGTTGAAATGAATGCAGTAATCCTGCACGGTTTCCCCTTGATTCCTTTTGATATGCTCATATTCTGATATAATCTAGAGAGGATTTTTCTTTACCTCCCATCTGTCGAGAAAAATCCGTTGAAAATCCGCAATGTCAACTATGGTAGCAGGGCGTAAATATTTGAACCATTTTTTGACTTCTCCGTTCAAACTCTGTGCAAAAAGTCTCATCCGGACATATGCTTCATCAACTTCCTAAAAATCAAAATAATCATTCATCTTATCAACATGTTGTTGTGCATTAAGAGGTCCAGTACCATCAAACTGAGGAAGTCTGTTTTGATATTCATGGGGCATGACATGTAAGGGAGCGACCAACACCAAGGGAGCATATCTTGCTGCCATGATTGGTGGAGGAGGCTAAACAACAACTTGTGTGATTGGAGGAGAAGTGACAGAAGAAGTAGAAGAGGTAGGGCTAGGAGATGTTGAGTGAATTATTTGATGTTTGATGGACGCTGCAGCAATAGTCAGGGCAGAAAGTTCTATAGACTGTTGAAAGTGAGCTTGGTACAAATCTTGATCAAGATTTGCTACTAGATATTCTAACTTGTTGAATTCTTGAAGGAAGCGTTGATCAAATTCTTCTCTGGGAGAAAGTATTTCAGGGGTCCTGGGTTGTAAAATGGTTTTATATAGGAGTGTTTCACTTATAAAGCTATCAGATTTGGTTTTGAACAAGCTTTGCTCAAAAGATATGTCAAACTCAAAATCCTGAATAGCGACAAGGTTTTCTGGGAGAGAAGTAGACCTATGAAGGGGACTGTGACTCCCGGGACCTTCTACAATGTTTAGTAACTTTTTTGGATCGTCTATTGCTATTGTAGGTTCTGGGTCAAGATGAGATCTAGTATGAATTATTTTAGGATCTAGAACTTTAAATTTTACCAAACCTAAACTAATATATACAAACTTTAACAAAATCTGAACATTTATCTCTTTGTAAGTTAGTTTTTACGATTTGTTCAGAAATAAAGTTTTCTTTATCTAGGGAAAGGAAATCGTAGGATGGAAAGTTTATTTGATTCCCTAGTATGGTCGCCACTATGTTAACGCTCTATAAATTCCTAGAGGTTGTTAGGAGGTAGAAGAAATTTAGCAGAGGTAACTGTATCCACCACTTTGAAACTGGGATCTAGCCCTGCCAGTTTCAGAGAGGGATCTCTCTGTAAGATTTAGATATGTTCGGGTTTTAAATATTAGGCTAGTTAAATTAATAGGATTCTGTTGTTTTGTTTTATAAAGATGGCTGAAATATTTCTCACGCATCCATTGGGCTATGGGGTCTGTTTTATGAGTTGAGATCAAAGAACATGTTTTATAAGGTTTCTTCACAGGGGAAGGTAATGCAAATGTTGGATCCTTTAGAATTAAAGCGATGGAATGGCATAAAAATGTGAGATAATCAATCACAACAAAGAAGAATTTAAGAATTTTTTTATCACAATATCAGAAGAATAACATTCATATATTTAAAAGCAAGAAATAGAGTATACGAAGATAAATTCTACACTTAACCTTCTTTTAAATGATCAGAGACAGAAAACAAATTGGTAATGAAGTAAGATAAACATTAAACAATGAGAAATAACATCACCAACATCAACACACAGGAATCCTGTGAACCATCATTTTTATTATTGGTAGATCTCTTCAAAATGATTAGAGATTACAACTTGCTTGGGCGTAAATATCAACCCTCAATGCTTCAAAGTCTGAAGTATTTATAAAAAAATTGCAATTCGGTCTTGTCATTATTGATTAGGACATGGTAGAATAAAAATCTAACTAACTCGATAACAAAATATGGAAATGTAGGAAATGCTAATGATCTGTTGAATTCTTTGTGCTAATTTTGGGGAAGGTTGTTGGTGAGTCATCAACTTGAATTTGACCGCTCTATTTGCTAACTTGGAAATCCACCTCATCATTAATCAATCAGAGTGCACAGGTCATCCCATCTCTTTTTACTAGGGATGGTAATTTTGAGTAACCTTTTGTAAACTTTATCCATATCTATGTATTTGGCGAAGGTGGGCTTGGTGATGAAGATGTGCTTGATCTCATGTTGGATGTTGAGGTCCAACTGCAGAGTCTCCAAAAATTCATTACCAGTGATACTGCCCCATATCCCTGCAAACTTAGAACCATCCTTTTACACTGTGATGATCTTTTTTTTGTAGTCTGAGAGGGTAATCAACTTATCATTGATCACAAGTAACCCTGGTAGCCCCTTGTTATGGAGTAAATCCATTTTGCTGAAAAACATTTGAACTCCAATGTCCATTGCTTGGGACCTTTCCTCAAGTTGTAGCATTACTCCTCTCTTGGTCAAAAATTTCTTGACCTCAAGGATAGTTTATGTTCTATCCTCAATCTCTAAGGTCTCTAGCTCCTCTATTGTTTTGGAATTCAAGAATATGACAATTCCGTTTTCTTCAGTAGGCATTTCTCCTAGTTCTCCTCTGATCTTATCAATGCCCTATTTGCTTCTCTGTATTAGTTCATGTTGCTCGAACATAATATGTATAACTAGCCAAATTGCTGTCATGGATTTGCAGATGTCCATCCAAATATTTTCTTTGGCCCCTGAAAGTGTTTTGGCCATGACTGTTTCTTTCTGTAGCTTCTGCAATTCTTTCTTGAGTCTCTGTGTTGTATGCAACTCTGTATTGTAACTATACTAGAAAGTGGCCTTCAATTTCTAGAGGTTATTGATCTCATCCAACAATATTTTGATTTCCTATCCCTGCAAGGACATATCTTCCATGGAATTTGCCAACTTTTCTGATGCCTCTGTGGTCGTTACTGAAGTTGTTGTAGTTGCATTGACCCCTGTGAGAGGGACTGCATTAAGTGGAACGACTGTCATTGGCACACTCTTCTCTTTTTCTTTGATTAGCTTCTCCAACTCAGCTACCATATCCTTGATCCGAGCATTTTGATCCATGATCAACTTCAACATTTCCTCTTTATGGCCTTCATTCTCAGCCATTTCTTTAGCCTGTGGGTCTTCTATAGCAGATATTTTCAGCGCTTTCCTTAGGGAGGCTATGTTAGTGTTCTTCTTCTTGAGGATCTCTTCTGCTACTTTAACATTGGATGGATCATATCCAATTTTGGGTACCAATTCTTCCAGAGATTTTATCTTGTTATCCTTTGCCAGAGAAGACACCTTCTCCAGCTTCAGTTGAGTTTGGACATTATTCAAAGAAACTTGCAACTTTGCAGCAGTAGTGGAGGTATTGGCCAAGGTGGAGAAAACCATTTCTCCAGTCTGTCTGTGCAGGTCCATTTGATCAACTGGATGTACATCTTTGCTATCAAACTCAAATGTTGACCTTTTGTAATCAAAAATTGGTTTGGGTTGAGGCACCTGTGCCTACAAGTATGCCATGTGCATCATCCCTTTTTATGTGTCAAAAGTAGAGATAAACCTATGTTGGGATGTAGATGTTTTCTTCCAAAATTGTGCATAGGTGTTTCTAGTAAGCATATCATTCTTCTTCTTAATCAAGTTATATTTCTCAAAAATTATAAGCTCTACAGACTCTTTTGCGGGCTTAGTAGTCAATGTGGTATCAGTCTTCTTCTTGGATGAAGAAGTAGATATCATTTGATGGCTTCCTGAAGGCAATGGTGAATGTTCTCCCTCCATTGTGGTGGATTGTGTCTCCTCTCCTCTAGACCTGTCAGGTGTATGACTGGTCTTTGGTCTTTGCCTATAAACTTGGAAATATTCTGCTGAGACTTCAGTGACTGAGGGGGATACATCCTTCCTGGGCCTCTTCTCTACTGGTATCTGTGGAGTAGTTGTTTGCAAAATGCTGGCAGGAGAAGACTGTGGTTCGGTATCAATTAAAGTGTTTTCCTCCCACTGTGTTTGGTTCATGAATTTCTCTATCTCTATTCTAGGCACAAGAGCATAGGGGGAACTTTTGTTCTTCAATCTGGTTTCGGTGATAACTCCATAGGGATCATACCACCAACGGAAACTGAGACTAAACTTCATTTCTTTTAATAGCTTTTTGGCTTCTTCCCCTGCAGCTCTGCTTTTACAGACAAAAGATTGATCTGTCCCTTGATCCTCAACTGTTGTTTCTTCTTAAAATCCAAAAAATGAATGTCGTCTGAATTTATCATCTGCCTGATATATTCCAGAGTGAATATTCTGATAGTCAAGTATTTGGGAAGCTTATAGGGGGCCATCTCACATCCATAAACTCTGATCTCTATGTGGTACTTGTATAGATACCAATGGCTTGTTTTTGCAAGGTCTGACAGGTGCAAGATCCTTTGGATCTCTTCATTTATCCTAGGTTTTTTTCGTCCACTTAACATGCTCACCACTGGGTGGTAAAAGTGGTCGATGAATTGCTTAAAAGAGAACTTAGATGAGTTCTTTCTCAGTAATGACGTCTAGGATGTGACCGGTTTTGGATTTCCGTCTGGGTCGAGCTTCTGCATGAAGAAAGGAAACTTCTTTGATTGGAAAAATATGAAAATGTATGCCAATATTGATGAGTACCTGAACATGCCTTATGTAGGAAAACTGAAGAGTTTATCATGAATGTTATCAGCCAAAAATGGGCTGAAATTGAACTAGGTGGTGGCCTTCTCTTCGGTGGAGAAAATGGATAGGAAACCCAGGATGGGTTCATCCACCCACTCATCTGAGTAATATTCGAGTAGACAACACAATGAGGAAATAATTTGGTTACCTTTCTCTGAGAAAATGGAGGAATGGTAGGGAAGATTTTTCTTGGGTAACTTCGCACTTTCAGGGAGGAAAATATCAAACATTTGCGCTCTCTAGGGAAAAGAAAACTTCTGGTATAATTCGGTCAGGACTTCAATGGAAAAAAGAAAAAGGGATTCGGATATGGGTACCTGCATATTCTGGTCTATGGTTTCGGATGTAATGGTGAAAAGGGTCTCTCCATATGACGAAATGATGGCTCTCTGATTGGGGAGATAGTGTGCCTGGCACTTGAGGGAGAATTCGGGAAAGTGGTAGACTTGGGGGAAGAGGTACAGTGGGGCATTGGACTCCCAGAGCCCAATCTCGTCGCTCTAATCCAGAAATGTATATTTGAGCCAGAAGTGTAATTAGAAGAATTTGAATTCACACTTCGGCTCTCTAATTAAGTGATCTTTGTCGACTAACTGAATTTAGTCCAAATCAACAGGAGGGGGGAGAAAGGGATTTTATTCAACCTCCGTGAATTTGGAATTGGGAGCCATTGGATTGACTAATACCTGCAAGTTGAAACAAAACGTTACTATGCTTGTCAGTGTTTAATGAAGATTGTTTACTGAAGACGACAGAGAAAAGAGGCTTCGTTTATGCTGGGATCATGCATAGTGAGACAATGGCGAAAACATGATTAAAAGGTTGAACGGTTGTTCGTTGGGAAAAGGATGACGGGTCGGCATGCCAACTATTATGATCGCCTGTATTGATTAGCCAACAGGTATCTCGGGGATGAGGTGGAGAGGTAATAAATGGGTAAAAGGTGTATAGGGGTGAGGTTCAGGGTAGTGAGTGGATGACAAGTGGATGGGATGTGGTGGGTGACAGGTGAGTGATGAAGGTACATGGCGACGGAGCGGATAGCGATATGGAGAGGTGGTTTGGTGTCTTTTTAAGAGGGGGGAGTAGGTGGTAAGTGGTATAGAGAAGTGG
>JASDQU010100036.1:18204-29321 GCA_032191745.1 Picea mariana | reverse complement strand
AAAATAACAGGAATGTGCCACGTTAGGAGGGGCCCATCAGGGAAAAACCGCTTCCCCGGACCCCCCCCCGCCAACCATTAAAAATAGAACAAACGGGGGGGTTTGATATCATCCGTGGGTCGTAGATTTGAGCACCTTTCACTCTGTCATTGATCTAAGTGCACCTTTTAATCATAGAGCGCCAATTGCTTTATATCATCAAAACTTTAGGATAGTGTCCTTTTGGGGGGTTTTTGTACTGCACCCTTTTCATTTTTGTCACCAAGGGGTTAGAACACAAGATTTTTTCCTCAAGTCAAGGAATTTAACCAACTTCATGTCTGTTTTATTGAAAAGAAAGAAAACTAACCTATGTCCTAATCTATTCACCTAGCAAATTTAACCCAGATTAGACTATTAGGTTAAAGAATTACTCTAGCCTGGGACTATTTCATCAAGTTTAAACTGTTTGATCAAATTTATTCACTAACCTATCTATCTTGGCTAAGATTAAGCAGTTTAGCCAAGTTTTATTCACTAACCTATTAGCATAAATTCAAAAAACTTGACCATGATTAGAGTGTATGAATCAAGCCATTCTTATTGCATGGGTTAATCATTATTTTTTCTTTTCATACCCTCTTTTATTATTTTTCTTTTCTTTTCTTTTCTTTATTTTTCTTTCTTTTCTTTTCTTTTTTTTTTCTTTCTTTTCTTTTCTTCTTCTTTCTTTTTCTTTCTTTTTTCTTTTCCTTTCTTTTATTTGTTTTGTAAATCATTTGCAGAATGAAATATTATTTACAACAAAAGTAAAAATTTATAGTCACTAGTTGATCCTATGAAACATAGGGTTATAACAAGACCCTTGGCCTATTGCTCCTCTTCCACTAAAATTTGGTTTTCTAAACGATGGTTTGCTTTCAGGTATATTAGTCGCACATGGGGTTGTAGGTTCCATACTGACTATGCTCTAGACTGGAGTTTTGTCTTATGTTCCTGACCTTGGAACTCTTTTTTTCCTTTCATATGTTGCGCATAAGATTTCCTCAATATTCTCCATATCCTGTAGATCCTCTACCTCTTCTTCATCACTCGCCAAGCCTTCTCTATCGGCTATGTCCCTCTTTTTGTTGTTCATCTTATATTGGTAAGGTATTCCGTTGCACATATTTCCATATTTTTCCATTATCTTATTTATCTGGTCCTCTTCCATCATGATTGGGTCCATGGCCTCCTTCTTCTTCCCCTTATCCATATCCCTGTCCATATCTCAACCTCCTGTCAGTGCTTCCCCCATTCCCCCATGCGTGCATGGGAGTTTAGTTGTCTAATTCCATAGTCATCACACCTTTGTCATTTAATAAAATATTGATTGAAGTATAAAGTGATATGATGTACCTACCTCTGGGTCCCTTCATAAATTCCTTCTTTCCAACAGTGTATGACTTCGCAGCATCAACCACAAACTTAGTGATAAACCCTGCAATAATATTGTCTAGCCAAAAATCTACTACGCATGTAAATTTGTTGTTGACTCACTACATCTGTGCGATCTCCATAGGATGCCACTTTAGCTATCTGATCTGATTCGTAGGATTGTTTTCCTTCAACCTCAATAACCACTCTTGCAATAGATGTGGGAAATCACAGAAAAATACCTCATGCAAGTTTCTAAACATGTATTGTTCGAGATATTTGTGTGGTGTAAACTTAGGGTTTCTGTTGTCCTTCTATGCAAGCTTGAGTTCCTTTGTCCTTAACAATATTTAAATATTCACCTTCATTGGATTCCATGGCCTGAACATTCCATTATATGATTTCATCCTCCATGTGTTTCTTCCACATATCCTATCCACTCAATACTATGTAGTTCCACCTGACAACAAAACCATTTGTTGGTTACTTGGGCTGACCCAGGTTCTTTTCTCAAATAGGTTTCCAAAAAAACCGTCAAAACTATAGGCACTCCTGGTAAACCAGAAGGAAACGTTGTGCACATAGTGCACAATGCAGTCTCACCCAAGATAGCTTTATGGGGGACTACAATACTCAGGTGTGCAGTCTAGGAAGGAGCGTCGACTGTATTTTGATTATTTTCCTTATGCATCAACATCATTAATCATTCTTCTACTTATAGGATTCATTCATCATTAACTATGCATGCATGCTATTATAATTATATTTAACCCTTCATTCTTTAATTGGCGATTAAAATAAAAATAACTATAATCATTCATAACACATATAACATAGTATTTTACTGTGGTTCACTCCCTCCTAGGCTACATCCACAAAGATTTGGCTCTTCTACTCTTTTATTCATTCTGCTGCAAAATATGCACTGCGCACATTACATCTTCAGGATTACAATCAAAATTAGGGTAAGTACCCTCTGGGAGGATGAATAGATCACACCAGGATCCACAACCTGTGACCTAACCCTAAAAAGCTAGCTTATTCTACTCAACCACAATAGCAACTGACTTCACAATAATCAACAACCCAGGAACTCATAATAATCAACCGAACTCAACCTAGACCTCCTAGGTATTTATTTATACTACTCTATTGGCTTATAGTAGTTACAATATTTTCAAAAACCCTAAACCTAGCATGGTTAGGCCTGTATGCATGCATTCCACATTTCTTTTCCTCCTATTTGTTGCTTTTCCTTTTTTTTCTGCATGTTGATTTCCTACCTCCTAAGGAGAGCGCTCCAAAAATAGACATTCTCTTCCAAAAATAGGCCTTTCTCCAAAAATAGATCTTTCTCCCAAAATAGGCCTACACCAACAAACAAGGATTGCCCATGGAGGAAGAAAGGGAGGTTCACTTACAAACATATAATCCTGCTAAAAATAATGAATTGTTTTTATACAAATGAGGTGAGCATGCCCCATGCTCATTCCATAAACATAAATGATTACAATAGTGGAAAAGAGGTTGAGGCCTCTTGTCTGATCATCAGAAGTATGAATACCATAATTGTTCTGTAACTGGTAAATTGATGAAGTAGAGATATGCAATGCCCTCAGGGGTGACAGTAATGAAAAATGATGGTTATGAAGGAGAACACACCATGGATATTGAAGTGAACACTTGGGGTGTGTGTTCATAATTTGAAGGCAATGATGGATTTTCAAGCACAAGGGTCTTTGACTGGAACTGGAAACTACAATTGTCACAAAGTAATACCCACCCTGATGTGGATATGTGTTGATGTCAAACATCAGGGGGGCTAATGAAGTATAGAGAAATGATGACTCCATGTCCCATTCGGGGCTCACCATTTTTATGGTAATGAGAACCGAGATATTGCACCATTCCTGGAAACTGGTGTTGATGTTGACAAGAATGGAGTCGTGAGCATAAAGAGAAAAGTTCCCCTTGAAATCAATTGATTGATATCATACTAGGTACTGAGTTGTAAGAGTGATGCATGGCTGATAAATATAGATGAGGTTGGCTGTAAATGGGATTAAATACTTCCCTTGGTCAAAGAATAAGTGAAGGCCAATAATGGTAGAGGTCAAATATTTAGTTGGACAAAAAGTGGTATGATGTTAGGGGGATAGTTAGATACTAGAAAGTTATTTTCAAATTGTAGCTGAGGGTGATGAGACTGTAAAGAGTTGGTAGCTATGGGTGGAAAATCGGGGATCATAATAAATGATACTAGGATACTCAAGGTTTGGACAATAATATGAGTGTTTGCAGACAAGTTTGATCAGTGTGAATGCTCTAACCAAGGGTGATTAGGGATGTCTCCGAGTAAAAAAAATACACCATCAAATATGATGTCCTAAGTCTACTTGTTTTTTTGTAAATAAAAAGTAATTTTTTATAATTACCAAATGAATAAAGAAAAATTGTGTTGAATGTGAAAACACAAAGATGGGTGCCCCAATGATCAAATGGTCCAGCCTAGTGAGGTAAGAATTTGTGAGAACAAATGAAGGGTGGGGGAACCAAGGGTGGGTATTTTGTATGTGAGTGAATGGTGGATTGGATTGAATATTGGCAATTGATATTAGAGGAGATGAGGGGCTAATGAAAATGTGGATATGCATTAAATAGAACTAATAAAAAACTTGTGAGAATCCAGGAGTCCATGGGTGTTTGAGCTAGAAATATGGTGAGAAGAAGTATGAGGTTCATTATCATAAGTGAGAACTATTTAGACTCCCATGCTATGGGATAAAATGACATGGGTCTTTATTTTCCTGGGGGGATGAAAGTTGAGACAACCCATGTGGATAAGAAGCTACCAGAAAATTACAATCTGATGAAAGTGGAACTGGGTGAAGTTGTTTTGATATCAGGAAATGTGATATGAGAGGCATATGTAGAGGAATGATACTAGTAAACAAAATTATTCATGGAGGGAGTGACAACATGCCAATTTTGAAGTATATATTTGAAGGAAATGTGGAAATTCCCTAAAGGAAATAGATGTGAACTTGTTGACAAGTACCTACAGACAAAAACCAAATATCCAAAGTGAAAAATACATAAAAGTAAATAACTTTATAGGGGAATTTTGAACAAAATGAATGTGAGAAGGCATACCTATAACCTAGGTTTCAAGATAGGGGGTGTTAGGGAATAAGTGTGAAAAATGGAAGGGATCATACCATTGTGTATAAGGGAAAATGGTGATCTTGCTAGCGCAAATGGTTCGAGAAACAAATCTTTTTGAGCTCTAGTATGGGCTCAAGGAAGTTTGTAACTAAGTTTTGCAAATGGTAGTGGGACCTACCTTGCCACCTCATTCGTACTTGATATGATGTAGATGTATGTTGTTGGACAGTTGGTTTGGATAGTTGGTTTTCATTGATATCAACCCTTGGAGAAGTCTAGAAGCCCTAGAGATGTGGTTGATATTGATGGTGATTTAGTTGTCATTGATGGAGTGGGTGATGTCAGCATCTGTGTTGTGTGCATTTGATGAAATCTACATAAATCCCTGGAGGTGTGGTTATGGTACCCAAATTTGGTTGAGGAATATGGATGTGAAATACAATGTAAATTCATGTAAGACACTCATGGATGGATATTCCTCATCATGTTGTTTCCGGTGATAGGTGGTATGCCATGTAATTCCTCACGGTTGAGGAGTTATGAGGTCATGAAGTTGGAAGACCCAAAGATGTGTTAAGAAAATACCTAATTGGTTGCAATATGGGTTAAGAATCCCCTAATTGGTTGTAATTCATTAATGAAAGGGTAAAGTGGTTGTAACAAGAAAGTTCAAGAAGCCCTAAAGTTAAGGAGAGAGGTTACTTAGAAAAAGTATAAACACACCTCAAGAAGTCACTCATAAGTACATTCACACACACATTCTATTGAATATGTTCTATGTGAGTAAGTGATTCTTATCTAAGGTAACCAAGGAGATCTGAGGTGAATTTCAGAGGGAAGATGAAGTAAATAAGGGATAAATTCCAAGGGAGGATGAAGTCTTGTGATGATGTGTTCCAAGGTATGTTATTTAAATGTCATCTTACCATTTTTGCTATAACGTTTTTTATAGAATGTTTCAGATATCGAAAATTGGAGGTTGAAAAGACATGTCAAGGTAAATGTGGTACAAATTTAATCTTCCAAGTCATTTTATTTTCTGAGATACACTCTGTGGAAAATAAGGTTTTTTGCTAGTCTTGAAACTAGTCTCAAACAAGTGTTCCGAGTAAAATAGTCATAACTTCTTCATAGAAGATCCAAATTCAGTGAAACCAAATGTATTGGATATAGTACATTCCTTAGTATGTTTTTAACTATTTTCAGATATATATATCAAATATTTTTTGCGTGGAATTCTCTACACGTTCTCTCTCTAGAATAAGCTAAAATTCAACAAGGTCTGCCATTTTTGCTATAAATCCTCTTCTGGGATGTGCCAAGTAGTGAAACTTGGAGGAATTGCAAAGAAGATAGTGAATAATATTGAGTGCAAGTTTAAGAAATTTATTCATTATAGGTACGGAGTTATGCTTGTTTAAAGTTAGGGTTTGTGACTAATACAAAAACTAGTCCTGTTAGACTAAGGTAAATTTTGATGAAAATGTTATTCTCTTGTTGCTGAAGATGAGGAAGGTTTACAGATATATGATCACATACACTAGGTCTATTACAAAGTTACATGTATGTTTATATGCATGTTTTGAGGGTTACATGTTGATTATTTTATGGTGCATGCTTGAGGCAAGTATTTGGTATATTGTTAAGGCATTGGCACATGCTTGAGGCACATCTTAGGTGCATGGTTGAGGCATATACTTGGTATATGATATTGGTGTTTTGGTACTTTTTTGAGGCACTTCATCTATGATTTCTTATGGTATATAGTGTATGGCATGATTAAGTGAAATGGTATATGGTTGAGATACATTTTTTGTACATGGTATGGTACAGGTGTTGATGTACATTTGTTGATGTACATGGTCGATGGTTGAGGTACATGGTACAAGTGTTGGTGCATGGTTGATGCACTTGTTGTTGTAAAGTTTTTGGTGCATGGTTGATGCACTTTTTGTGTTATAGGTTGTGGTACGTGGTTGATTCTTGGTATAGTATAGGTTGATGATTTGGTACATGTTTTGGTATATGGTTGAGACACATATCTTGTGATGGTATGCTGGTGATCTTGGTATATTCTTGGTAGAGGCATGTGTTGGTGATGTTGGACATCTAGTTGAGAGGTGTCCTTGGTATACGATCCATGTGAGAGGATCTGGTTGAGCATTGGTGACATTGTCAGGTTGGACAGGTTGATCAATGACAATTTGATGTGAGAGGTTGATAGTGACAGGTTGGATACAGTGACAGGTTGAGAGGTTACAGGTTGATGTGACATAGACAGTGACAGTCACAGTGGTAGTGACAATTGGTCTACATTTATATTTCAGGGTGACATGACGGGGAAATGAAAGGGGGTTGTATCCTCCTTTTGGTTGGTTCCATAGAACTCAAGGAGTTGGATCTTCCTTCAGGTTGGAGCCTAAGAATCAGGGGGTTATAGCCTCCTTTTGGTTGGAGCCATAGAATTCAGGGATTTGTAGATTCCTTCGGGTTGGAGCGTGTAAATAGGGGGTCGTAGCCTCCATCTAGTTGCAACTGGAGAATTGGGAAGTTGGTGCTTCCAATGAATGTAATCTTTGATATATAAGAAAACATTCTGTGGTTTTCTCCCATTTGGGTTTCCACGTAAATTCTAGTGTACTGTGTACTTGATGTGATGTTGCTTATTTTTATATGCTCATGATACACTGATGATATATTGATGATATACTGTTGATTAAGTTGAAGTTTATATATTATGGTTAAAAGTGGTAAAAGTGTTCATATTATTTCACCTCCCCTCTTAGTATTCGAATAGTTTGATGTATCCCATGAGGTTTCGTTGTCCCTTATGCATGCATAAAATAGACAATTGGAGTATTGATAGATCCAAGTAAGGGGACCTCCTTTTCATTTTGGCATATTTAATGTTATAGGTAGGATGATATGATAAACTATACGACCCTCTTTTGAGGGAGACCATATGATCTGTGTGATTGATTGGAAGAAAACCATGCACATTGGACTGGTTTTATTCTAATCGCCTATGCTATATGACGTGGCTTGTGGTTGTGCAGTCACATTGAGGTCAACATGACTGTAATTTGATCGCTCACACATATCAACACAAATGTACATTAAATAGTCATGTTGGTCAGTGTGGGTATGTGAGTGACAAACGAACAGTGGATCCATGTGACTATTTTGTTAATAGTCTTGATTATAGTGTGACTATTCAATAAATAGTTATGTAGTCATAATATACATGACTGTTCAAAAAACAAATGTGTGGACCGTGCGGGAGATGAAAATTGTTGAATTTTTTTGGGTAGGTTTATTGACCGACTAACCTTTGCGTGTGTAGATTGTGATACTGTGAAATTACATTATGACAATTTGGTGGCTGGAGAGGGATTGGGATTCCCTTCATATAACAATGATGGCCGATCCAATGACTAGATTTGAGATGGTCAACTTTGGCCTTCTCAAATTTATCCAGTGTACTTTGTTGCACTCCTAGGAGGAGCTTATAAACTTTTTGGTGCCTATATGGAGGCCCCACCATTAGGAGATTGAGGTTCATGGCTAGATAATGGAGATGCCAACAGATACTAACATCTATTTCTTGACGAGACTCTCCATTCATGAATACGTCCTCAAGGTGATCCTTTGTATGTATGGGGAAGTTCATTGTTCATACTTTGGCTAATCATTCTTATGATGGTTAGGATGCAATTACTGGAGGGTCAACCTGGGTTGAAAATATCTGTGATTTGATTTCTCAGGCGGTGGTTGTAATGGTGTTAGGATCTATGGATACTTAGGCACCTAAAGGATTATTAGGGTCGATATGATTATCATGAAGCATGTGCTCCAGGATTGTAATTATGCATGGGACTTCCTGATGAGGGATGCCATATTTGGATAGTTGACATGGTGCATGCAGAGTCTCGAGGGATAATTCACCTTTAGATCTATGTTATGTATTTTTTTCTTTGAGCGGATGGTATTTTTATGCCCGCAGATTATATTAGTGGTGGTTGGGCCAACCTAGCCATGGATGAGGCGGTGGGGAGAGATATTGATCTGAGACAATGGCGAACCAGTAGGGAATTATTTTACTATGGATATATAGAGGTTCTAGAGGAATATCCCCTAGAAAATCCTAGAGTATCCCTATGTCGGTATGGACTACCTACATGATCTTAAGATGATCCTCCCATCGAGGGAGGTCTGGGACCACTAAGGTGACTATTAACTACCCATTGATACCATTGATATGGTTTTATCGCACATTCAAAGTTGTTATGTGAATCCTTTTCTTATCATTCATAATATTATCCAATTCAAAATATTTCTCTATTTGGTTCACCCAGGTAAAGACCTTTGTTCCATCAAAATTATTTAATTCAATCTTGGGAAAGTTGAATTTAGGACCCTCATCGTAATTAACTCCATTATCCGAGTTAAATCCACTTTAAAATTGCTTATTATCGATAGGTTGTTCAACTTGACTACTACCTTTATTTTCTTGAGTTCCTTGCATTTTGATATCTCCTTTAGGGATTCTCTCAGCTAGAGCATGAAAGACCATGGAAGACAAGGAATTTTGCAATTCCTTCATGTATTTTTGTATTTCTTCTTTATTTTCATCCATCTTCTTATCCATCTTATTTTCCATTTCATCCATATTTATTTTCATCTCTTCCTTATTTTCATCCATCTTCATTTTCATGTAATTATTATTTTCATTGATCTTATTCTCCATATATTCCCTATTTTCAGTTATCTTCTTTTTCATTTGTTCCCTATTTTCAATGATCTTCTTTTCCATCTGGTAATAAATCTCTTGGATTTCATCTTGAGTCATGGTTGATCTCTTTGGAGGTTTAGTTGGTGAAGAAATTTTGGAGGATACTTTGGAGCCATGTGAGAAATAATAATTCTCTTCTTTTTCCTCTTTATCACAAAATTTGAATCACCAAAAACAGATCTTCCAATAAAACGTTATGCCAATTGTAAGTTATGTACCTTCCAAACCCTTAATTTGGAGTCTATCCTCATGACCAGACTTCCTTCTGATTCATTTCTGAAATTTCATCCCTTTTGAGTCTGAAATTTTGACCTATAGTACTCTGATATGTCTTCTCTACAATGCCATAGGTATGACCAAAATTGGATGTGTGAAGTGAAAGTTATGGTAACTTTCTCAAACCTTACTGATTTTTGGAATTTTTTGGAGATTGAACTTGTATATAATTCCACGTGTACAATTTTTAATAACTAATTATGAAATTTGGAATATACACAGTGATCATCCCTGCTTCTCATAAATCCCAATCCAAGGATGTATGTATCAAACTTTTGGTAACACATCCTTGGTGATTGCTTCATACCATATAGTGACTTATTTAGCTTACATACCAACTCTTTCTTTCCCTTCACTACAAAGCCTTTTGGCTGCTTCATGCAGATTTCTTCTTCCAGATCCCCATGTAGGAATGTTGTCTTCACATCCTTCTGTTCCACTTCAATATCAAAAGAAACAACAATAGATAAAATAAATCTAATATAAGTTAACTTAGGAACAAGAGAAAAAATCTCACCAAATTCAATTCCCTCTACCTGGGAATAACCTTTTTCTACTAACCAAGCATTGTATTTCTCCACTTAACCAAGTGCATTAAACTTCTTCTTAAACAACCATTTGCTACCAACAGATTTTCTTCTAGATGGCAACTCAACTATATCCCATGCCTCATTCTTATCCAAGGCATCGATTTCTTCAACCATGGCCTTCTTCCATATTTTAATATCCTCTTAGTTCATTGCTTCCCTGATAGTTCTCGGATCATCATTAGTAATAGATAAAGAAAAATTGGAACGTAAATCAGGTGGACTATACCTTTCTGGTTTCCTTTTATCTCTCACTGATCTCTTCAATACTGGGGTACGAGGTTCTTCTTCTTCTTCCACTTCCTCTTCTTCAGATGATTCAGATTTTGCATCATCCAAATCAAGCTCTATTTTCTCAGGTTCATCTTGTGTTGGTAGGAATTCCTATGTGGACACATCTTTTACCTCTCTGAAAATAGCATCTCGACTATAAACAGTCTTCTTGGTTTTTGGGTTCCAAATCTTATAACCTTTCACACCATATTTATAACCAATAAATATACACTTTTCAGCCTTTTTGTCCAGCTTACTCTTATTTTCCTTTGGAACATGTACATAAGCATCACAACCAAACACTCTAAGATGTTGAAGAGAGGGTTTCTTTCCAGACCATACCTTGTGTGGAGTTTTATCATCCAAAACTAATGAAGGTGATCGATTGACCAGGTAACATGTTGTACCCACTACCTCTGCCCATAATTCCTGTCCTAACTCGGCACCGCCGAGCATTCTCCTTGATTTTTCCATTAGTGTCTCATTCATCCTTTCTGCAACTCAATTCTACTGAGGAGTGTATGGAGTAGTATTTTTCCTTGCTATACCACACTCCTTACAGAATTCTGCAGAAATGAATTCAGAGAATTCTGTAAGGAGTGTGGTATAGCAAGGAAAAATACTACTCC